>CAUYRT010077320.1:0-30414 GCA_963574885.1 Lepilemur ruficaudatus
AAAGTTCTGTTTAAACTGTTTGAAGCATTAGTAATGTTAAGTTATAAAGTGAGCCCCAAAGGCTTACATTATAGCATACTTTAAGAGAGTTACTTTATCAGTTGAAGTGGTTTCTTAACAGATTATGTATAGGTGAAAAAATGCCAAGAAAAGATTTAAGTGGGGATAAACTATATATATATATATATATATATATACACATATATATATATATACACACACACACACACACACACACTTTGTGTGTTTGTGTGTAATTACAACATAATAATATAGCATAACATTGACTCAGATGCTTAGGTCACAGTAGCTTTATTACTACTGCTCTGTAGAGGCAAATATGTAAAAAGGTTCTTGCTTTTTTTGTCTTTTCGGTATTAGTATAATCTTTGCAAAAATAGAACTTAAAATAATTTCTCTTTACTAGACCATTCCTAAGATACTACAATAATATTTGGGGGCAATTATTAAAATTACTCTTATACTATAGAAGTTAGTAGCTGCTACAGTATCAGTATAAATTGTACCTGTAAATGATAGTATAGAGTCTTTTCCTTTGCTGAATAACTTTTCTGGTTAAAAAAAAAAAAAAAAAAAAAATTCCAGGCTGCTTAGTTGGCAGTTTCTTTTACCCAGATGAATTCTAAATTTACTCTGCTTGAGCCTTCAATACAGATTGAGCATCCCTACCCCAAAAATCTGAAATCTAAAATGCTCCAAAATTTTTTGAGTGCCAGCATGACACCACAAACGGAAAATTCCACACCTGATCTCACGTGACAGGTCACAGTCAAAACTTTGTTCATGCACAGAATTACTAAAAATATTGTATAAAATTACCTTCAGACGATGTGTATAAGGTATACATGAAACATAAATGAATTTTGTGTTTAGACTTGGGTCCCATTCCCAAGATAGCTCATCATGTTTATGCAAATATTCTAAAAATCTGAAAAAATCCAAAATCCGAAACATTTCTGGTCCCAGGCATTTTGGATAAGGGATACTGAACCTGTATTAACTAACTTTTTTAATTAAATGCTGAAGGTAGGTTTTTTTATTTTTGTCAAGTGATACTCTTAAGTGTTTGTGTTACTGAATAGTAAACATTTAGCTTTCAAATAATGAAATAAGTGAAAAGCTGTATGCTAATATTAGAATTGTGATAAATTTAAGACCAGAAAACATTGTCTGCTTACTGGGAGCATTTTTTATGTGCTAGCAGTTTGTTTAGTATGAGATACATATAAAATATCTAATTCTCATAACATATCTAGCTTCATTTAAAAAATGAAATACAACACAGATGGTTCTGACCTAGGATGATTTGACTTAAAATTTTTCAACTTTACAATGGTGTGAAGTGATATGCATTAAATAGACACTGTGTTTTGAATTTTGATCTTTTCCTGGGCTAGTGATACGCAGGATGATACTCTCAATATCGGGCAGCAACAGCAAGGAGCAGCTCCCAGTCAGATCATGAGGGTAAACAGCCTGTGCTCTACAGTGCACTGTGTTGCCAGGTGATTTTGCCAAACTGTAGGCTAGTGTAAATGTCCTGAGCACATTTAAGGTAGGTTAGGCTAAGCTATGATATTTGAGAGGTTAGGTGTATTAATAAGTGTATTTTCGACTTATATTGTCCACTTAACAATGAATGGGCTTATTGGGATATAACCTTATTGTCAGTTGAGGTGCATTTATATAATAAAAAATAACAAAAGGCATTAGATGTGGTAACTAGTTTGTGAAATCAGTTTTGGTTTTTACAACATACATTATATGTATGTAAGTGTGTTTTTAGACATGATGTAAAATGTATTTCTTACCATAGCAATTGGTATAATAAGTTTGAAAATCATTATGTTCCATAAGTCAAACTAACTTTGGACTTTTTATGATAGGCCCTCAAATTATGTTAAGTACATATACAGGTAATAATAATACACTGTTAGTGTCTTCTTTGAATTAGAATAACAGTAGTAAATGATGCCATGCACATTGCAGGGAGCTTTCAGTAAATATTAATGGGTATGATAGTTTTTAGTATAAATACTTGATGTTCAGTTTATTAGATTATGGTAGACTATTCTGGAGAATAAACTTTAAACAGCTGCAATATTTAATGCCTATATAGATTCAGTACTTCAGACCATTTGTTCTGTTGGCATTTTCAAATAATTTGATAGGAAAATTTATCTCAGACTTATTTTAGGTCATAAGCCTGCTCTACTAAGTTGATGACTCACTATATGAATTAATTTTTGTGGTAGTATAAATACTATTTTATGTTTTATTTAAAGATTTTCTAACTGTTTAACATTTTTAATTGTTAATTAGAAAAGTTATATTTAAGATTTTAAAATTCTGTTTAGAAATTATTTCTTAACATAAATTTAGGTGTGGGATAGTAACACTGGCAGACAAGTTCAGAGAATATCATGCTTCCAGTCTACTGTCAAGGTAAAATCTTAAACAAGTATGAATTTTTATGGTAATCTGTTTTTGCCTCAGAAAAATGGTTTAATAAGTTAAATGAAATTACTTTTGTAGGTTTAAAAAATTATTCACACACACCTACAGTCATTTGGTTCTTCCAAGACTAGACTTTTGCGTATGTATTTTGTGATAGAATGTTTGAATTTGAAATTAGAGCAGGGGATAATCGCTATAACAAGATAAGGAAAAAGGTAGTATCTGGTATATTTTTGGTAAGTAATTCTAGGAAGAGATATTACTTGCAGATGGACTATAACAGTAGCTGGTCTGTTTTCTTTAGATCTTGAATTAAAAACAGGAATTATTTGTCCCTTGACCTCTGCCTTCTCTAAGGTCATAAATATAAGACATATCAATTACTTAGTTCCAAAATTAAAGATCTTTTATGGCTAATTGGCTGCTGTTATTAGGTTCATTTATTTTACAAACAAAAATTTTTTTTTTTTTTTTGAGACAGTGTCTCTCTCTGTTGCCTAGGCTGGAGTGCAGTGGCATAATCATAGCTCACTGCAGCCTCGAACATCTGGGCTTAAGTGAGCCTCCTGCCTCAGTCTCTCTTGTAGCAAGGACTACAGGCATATGCCACCATGCTTGCTACATTTTAATTTTTTTGTAGGGACAGGTTCTCTCTGTTGCTGAGGCTGGTCTCAAACTCCTGGCCTCAAGTGATCCTCTGGCCTTGGCCTCTCAAAGTGCTGGGATTACAAGTGTGAGCCACTGTGCCCATTCACAAGCAAATATTAATTGGGGCTTATATTATGACAAGAACTCTGCTACATGTTAGAGAAACAAACATGGATAAGACTTGGTTACTTGTGATTCCTACATGAGAAATTCCCTTAAATGTTCTGAGATGGAAAACCACATTTTTTAATGTCAGCAAGTTTGGGAAAAGATACTAATAAGATGGGATGTTTCCTTATTTGCTTTAAGGATAACTGATCTCCATATTGGGGCTAATACTTTTTTTTCTTTTTTCCTTTTTAATGTGAAAAGAATTGCTGTGTGCCAGTAGCCAGGGTAGTTTGATATTTTTTCCCTAAAAGGCAGTATTTCTGGTAGCCCTCATGGCAGTATGCTATTCTAAATATCAAATTGGTAAAGTTTCTGTGGAACAAAGTACCATGTACTATATGCTTGTATCTAATTTAACAATGGATTTTAAGACATCATATAAGTCCACACAAAAATGTGTATATCAGTGTTCACAGCATGATTCATAGTAGCCCAAAGTGGAAACAACCTAAATGTCTATCAGCTGATAAATGGATAAACACATTGTGGTATATCTAGACAGTGAAATACGTCTTGGCAATAAAAAGGAATGAAGTACTGACATTAAAAATTCAGAGATTAGACAGGGTAGGACCACTTGACATATAAACTTCATCAGTTACTTTCAACTCTTTAAACAACCCCACTCTCAGCCGTGGCAAGACTATCAGAATTTCTTCCTTTTCTTTTTTTATTCTTCTCTCTGCCCTTGTTCCCACTCAGAATCAATGGTTGAGGAGAGTACTATTACAGGAGTGGCCTTGGAAGTACCATTAAAGGTACTTCAAAGACTTTTACAGTCTTTGAAACACTCACTTTTCTGAGTCTTCCAAACATACAGAATTATTGAGAAGAATTAGAAGATATTAGTTTAAAAATACATAAATATTAATGTCACATTTTCAGTTTTATTTAAAAAGTTTATTTTAAACTATTTTCCAAGGTGGCAGTATCATTCATTGTGCATTCTTCATTATTGACTAACAAATTACCTCAAAATTTAGTGGCTTAAATATCTCACAGTGTTTGTGGTCAGGAATAGAGTGTCTTAGCTGGGTGGTTCTGCCTCAGGGCCTCTCATGAGATTGCTATCATTGGAAGGCCTGACTGCGGTGGAGATTGCTTCCTAGGAGACTCACTTACATGCTTGGCAAGTTAGTGACTGTGGTTGGCCTCAGCTCCTTGCCATGTGGACCTTCCTCCGTATGACCACTTGAGTGTCTTTACCCTAGAGCAAGTGATTTAAGAGAGAACAAGGAGGAAGCCACATAGTCTTATAAGTCACACACTGTCCCTTTTGCCACATGATAGAAGATAGTCATATAGAGCCCACATTCAAGGGCAGGAAACGTAAGCTCCATCTATTGAAGGGGGAGGGGTTCCAAAGAACTTGTGGACATTTAAAACCATTGAACAGTGAATGCTTGAGTTTCTAAACTGACACATTTCAAATCGATTTTGCAGTGTTTAACTGTTCTTCAGAGACTAGATGTTTGGCTCTCTGGTGGGAATGATCTGTGTGTGTGGAACCGAAAATTAGATCTACTGTGCAAGACCAGTCACCTTTCTGATACAGGTAAAAAACAAATCAAGGTAATTATGAATTATGACTGACAGACTCTAAAAGACACAGGGAATATTCAAAGAGACTTTCCATGAATACAAAGCTCAACACAGGCCATTCTTTTTAGTTCTGAAGACAAGGTAGTCATATTCAATTCAGACTATGGATTGTGTAAAATATGTTCTATCCTGAATTAGGAGAAAACCCCACTCCTGTTGGCTTCTCCTTCCCTTTTAACAGTAGTCAAGAAAAACTTTTTCATATTTGCTCTTGGGCCATGTTCCTAAACTGAGTTTGATGAGCATGTTGAAGCAGATCCTGAGGACTTTACAATAGCATTTTTCTTTCTTTCTTTCTTTTTTTTTAATGGGGTCATTGCCTTTGAATAGATTCCTAAGAATGACCTCTTTTTACAATTGGTTTTACCAAAATGTTTATACATGAGTAGGCTTACTAACAAAGTTTTATTCTTTCAGAATTCCGTTTATATATAACTTCAGTTTTAATGGGAAAAAAATCAGTTTTGACTTTTATTGATATCAAGGATCTTAAAAAAATTAAAATCTATTTTCAGAGTAAAAATATTTAAATATAAATGAGTACATTTAAATGATAATACCTTAAAGTCATGTTATACATTGAACTACTTTTGTTTCTAAAAGTAATCAAATGAGCCTATGGACATGTTAGAAAGAATATTATTGTGCATATTGTTGATGTTTTAAAGGTAGCAGGAACCCTGTGAATTAAATTTACAGTTCATAGTTGGAGCTAGCTTATCTCCACGTAGATATTATAACAGGAAAATGTCTCAGGAAAACAAAATCCACATATTGCAAGTATTTATACTTTAACCTGTTCAACATTTGATTACTAATAATCTTGCTTGAATCTAGAGTATATTTCTTGGTTTACTATAAAGAGTCATTATATCTTTATTTTCACGTTAATTTCCCTCTGTTTCTTTAGTCTGTGGTTATCTATGAATTTTTTCCCATGAATTATTAGTAACTATGTTGTAAAATATTGGAGTTGGAGCTAAAAAGAATCTTTTGTGTGTTAATGGAAATAGCCACCTCTTATTGCACTCCCCTTTTCTTTTGCAAGTTATCTTCAAGTACTATACATTAAGTAATCGCAGTATTGCCCTGTTTAATCAGTGTCTCAAGAGGTAACAGACGACTTTGAGGGAATCTATTGGAAAGCTCTGAAAAGGCCATAGGTTACCGTTGGTGAACATTTTGTGATTTGGGTCTTCCAAATTATAGGATACCAGGTAGTCAGTAATGCTACTAGACCTTTATCTCATGGGCTGAAGGGGCTTTTAGGGGCAGTTAATCTGTGTTTGGAAATAAGCAAAGATAATGTTAGTCAATACAATACAGTGGAAAGAGCACTGGATAAGAAGCCGGGCGTCCATATGCCGGCAGTATGTCTTGTGATTCGGAGTGTTAAGTACTTCTGGATTGTTGAGTTTCTAGAATTTTTACTTCCCAAATAGTTCGGTGAAAATTTTTTTAACAAGCAGTTTTCTGCATTTAGAATTTTCATCTTGCTACTCATCCTGCTGCTCTCCTGTTTCCTCTATCTCCTTTTCTTGTACCACTCCTCCGTCTCCCCGCCCCCCCCATAGCGCCACCTACTGTTATGTTAGTTACTACAGTTAAAACACACTTTTGTGGAGAAAAAATTTTGGCCAGAAATACTCTCCAAATTACAACAGTGCTAGTCCTTTGATGAGTAGGAAGGAGAAGCAAATGAGTAGAATATTTTCCAAAAGGGCATGTATGTTATAAATTACATATATGTCATAATGGAAAAATTAGCTTTAATAAACAGTTTTTTTGGCAAGTGTGGTGGTTTTACCATATCAACTCTTTTATTCTTGCTGACAAATTAATATTTTATAACTGTAACATACCTTTCAGAAGTTACAGTTACCCTAAAATTATTTCATGATTCATCTATGAAAAGATACTCAGAACTCTACTGAAATAAATGAATTGTGGTAGAATGTTGAATCTGATTATTTCAATAATATAAGGAACTTTGTACATGTATTGATTGATCATAAACATGCTATTTGAAGGCCACTTTGTTAACTCTGGACTGTTGGCTAGCTCATTTAGTGCCAGGACACCTACTCAGGCTTCTTAAGTTTACATTAAGGAAAACCCCAATTTTACATCTCTTTTGAGCTAGCTATCTTATAAATGGGTGATGGTGATTATCTTAAGGGATCCTTGGTAAAAAAGTTTGAATGGCTAGATATACCACTTTACTACAATAGTAAAAATGTTCAAAGAGCATATTCTACCCTTAATGAATCAGTAGTTCTTCCAAAGGTCTCAGAAACCTACTTTTAACAAAATGATTTTCCATATGTAAACAAGCAAGGAATATGTATGTAGCAAGTTTTGTGTGCTTTATCTTTACCACCTTCTTTATGGGAAATGACTGACACAAAACTAAGAATGTTTTTGTTTTTGATGTAATGTGTGAAAGAAATAATAAGACCTTTGTTTTATATGTTTTTGGAGGAATCACTGCTTTGGTTGAAATACCCAAGAACTGTGTTGTAGCAGCAGTTGGCAAAGAACTGAGTGAGTATAATTTTTTTTTCTTTTTCTCTTTTTAACAATTTTTGAATTAGACTTGTATACACATGCTGGAAAGACTAATTAGTTTTTTATATAAGGAACATATGCCCCTGTCCTAGTCTTGGCTTCTTGGGATTGTTGAAATGATACCGGGATTGAGACATTTTCAAGATGTTAGGCAAGTATTATTCGAAGTGAGGTGACACAAGACCTGAAGAATGGGCCCCACTTGTACTCGCCATCAAATTGGTATTGACTGATTGACACTATGGTGCTTAAGTGGTGGTGGTGTTCACTGGGGATTTTGGGGGTTGGGGATGGACCCAAATCCGGGGGATGTGGTGAGCACTGTGAAGGGGAGGGGCATGCTTGACATGTATTTGGGGATGGGTATTAGGGGTCTCAATGGGAGGTGGGAAATCCTCTAAAACTGATTTATGTGAATAGCTGTACAACTTGGTAAATTTACTAATAACCATTTAATTGTACACTTAAAATGGAGTAAAGACATGACATGTAAATTACAATTAAAAAAAAAAGAATGAAGATTCTCATTTAAAAAAAAAAGATGTTAGGCAAGGTTTCTTTTTCTTGTCAGTAATTCAGGTTATTATCTCTCTTAGCTTGATTAAACAGTATATTGCTTGTTATTCCAAAATTCCAATCTCAGAATCATTTGGTAGTATTCCAAGTCAAGTTGAATTTTCGTACAACTTTGATAGGAATCAGAAAGAGTTCTCTTTTGTATTGACTGTAAGATCTTCTTTTGACAACCACAGTTTGAACCTGAATGGCTGTCAGGATTAAATAACCTTGCTAGAGATTTGTCAGTTGCTAAAATGTTGTCAGAGATACAGAAAGAACATAGCATGACCTATTTTCCAGAGAGGAATGTGAGAAAGAAGAGACATGTCAGTAATTTTAGAAGGATGTGATCTCTGAGACTTTTCCACTTCTTGGATGTTAGTCATCCTAAGCTTTGACCATCCACAGCACTTGGTCCAGTGGCTTATTATAGCACTTAATATACCAAACGATAAGCCCATTTATAAGTTTCACTCTCACTCTGGACTGAGCATTTCAGGGCAGTGACTGGGCCTTATTCACATTTGGTATCTAGAGTTCCTAGAACATAGTAGCTGTTTAGTAAATATTTACTGATAGAATTACTTCAGTAGACTTGATTTTGGTTTTTTCTGTATTGATTAAAGTTAGGATTTATACTAGTTTAAATAAAACTGTATTTGTTAAAGTCAGGTTTAATGAATAAAGCAACACATTTAACATCTATAGTTGAACTTTATGGCATACAAAAATTATAAGGCATATACTTCTCAGAGAATTTATAATTCAAAGATATAAGCCTAGGTATTGAGAAAAGTTAAAGAAACAGCTATTGAAGCCTTCACTGAATTGAAGTGAAGTATGAATTTGTAGTTTATTTCATAACAGTGCTTACTGGGTAGGGAACATGAGTAGAGAAAGCTGATGGTGGAGATGACTCAGGGATATGGGCCGCTGGGTAGGGGAAGGGGTGAGGTCAGATAGCTGGACATGTGTGAAACCCTAGAGGGAACAGGGGCCTCAGTGTTTGGCAGCAGGCTTGGAAGAGTCAAGGAAAGAGAGAGAGTTCTAAGGACATACTAACTTTGGGTTTTAGTAGACAATTTCAAACATCTGAAGCATTTTAAAGAAGTAGTTTAAAGGCGTATGAATAAGGCTCTCTTTGGAGATGCGTTTTTCTGTATGGTAGATATTTTTCACTTAATGAAATCGTTGCTTTTGGAGCAGAAATAGTATTTTATTTTTCTTTGAACATTTTAGTAAAATTGTATCTGTCTTTTTCATTTAGTAATTTTCAGGTTGGTAGCACCCACGGAAGGATCACTAGAATGGGATATTCTCGAAGTTAAGCGCCTCCTTGATCACCAGGATAATATTCTGTCATTGGTTAATGTCAATGGTAAGCTCAACGTGTACATTTATGTTATGTACAACTTTGTATTTGTTAACACAGCCTGTTTTGAACTTCAGTCTTGTTTTGTTCTAGAATTACTGTTGTTAAATAATGCTTTAGATTAGCAGGGATTGCCATTTTCTTTTACTCTCAAGTTTTAGCCAGCAGAGCTAAGCAAGTTTCCTAGATGTTTAGGTCTAAGATTTAGGCAGAAGGAGAACAGAGTAGGGCAGAGCAAAGAAGATAGAAGAGAGCATAACTCTCAGGCACCACTTGGTAGCTGTGGGGTGATTGTCACGGGCTACAAATCCATAGCATTTCAAGCATTTTTGGCAACTGATTCTGGCTAGTTCCTCTTTTGTTGAGGAGATTGGAAATAGTTATGCCCTTTTGTCTTGCTGAGCACACAGCACGGTATCACATAGCAAGTTATACACTTGGAATGAGTATGATTCAAGCCAGTTGTAATCATGATTGAGGACTCTCGGAGAATAACACCTACAGTAAAGGTCTGCAGAAAATGAGGCAGACATGGTTATGGGTTTCAACTTGCCATTTATCCTATTTGGCTTCATAAATGATTTTAATGAGTATCTCCTATGAGCTGAATATGACATCAGATGGCAGGATAGGATCACAAACCATAGATCTTGGCATTTTAGCTAGTTCACTGCAAATATGTGACAGTTTGTATCTTCAGGGTTCTGAGTGATCTGTGTACAAGGTCAGATGAGAGGACTCCTGGTGACTTCCAGTTTGATAGTCTGGGGGAGACTGCAAGAGCATCCTGTAAGGATGCCGTGAATATGATGTAGTGGGAGAACTGGACTGTACCCCCAGCCACATACCTACCTGAGGCTGGGGTAGCTCTTATTGTGTGCAAACATGAGATAAGGGGAAAGGGGGACCCAGAAGTCTCTAAGTATAGTCCATTTGTGTGCCATTCAGTCACATTTTCAGATACATCAGTAAGAACATCCCTCTCAGCTCCAAAATCCTTCTCCCTAAAGCTATCTTCTTGTAAAATCAGCTGCAAAGTTTTCTGAGGACCAGCCTGTCTATAATGATAGAAGAAGCAATGGTTGGTAGTGCCCCTTTAGTTTTCTCTGGTGGCTCTTTTCCTCTAGTGCTGGAGGGAGAGATAACACAAAAGGCAAGTTCGTACTTGGGGGACCCTCTGAAGCCTCCATGGTGACACTGAGCCATAAGAATCAAGGCCCTGGGGCTGCTGAGAAAAGTATAACAGTGTTCTGGCCCATTGCGCTGGTCATGCCCAGTTGTCTTGTTTTGGTGGTAAAGCATGGGTACCCTAGAACCAGCATGGTTACTTAAGATGATGGGATAGTACTGAGATAGCCTTGACTTCATGGCACTTATTTTGCCATGTGATATGCAGAGAAACTTATAACAGTTACAAAAGCTTTCTTCAATTATTTCTTTGACAAATTCTGAAGGGAAGAAAAATGGAAAGCTAAAGCTAAAACTTGTTAACAAAAGTTACAGAAAACCCCTAGTACTTTTTTGTTTATAGACTCTGACTGTAAAATTTCACTACACACAGTAAATAAGCCGAAAGCATATTTTAGGAAGCATACATGGCCATGTAGTCTGGTAAAATTTGAATATAATTTACTGACAATCTGACCTGGTACATAGCATGTCAGACATGCTGTAGACTTTGACAATCCTGAAATGTTTATGTTGTATGATTCCCTTCTCCACTTTCAGCCCAGCTCTTTTTCCTCATCCATTAGCAATGAAAGACGTGACCAGTTACTGGATTTGTACATCACAAGGGAAGTGAGATTTCAGAGAGGTGACCCCAGGGCAACCTTAGAATGGTACCATAGAACTCCCACAGATGTGAATACCAGGTTTGCTAGAGAGATCTGAATGCCCAGGCAGAAGGTTTTTAAGACAGACAAACAAGATAACCTTGCTAATCTCTTTTGGTAAAAGCCTGTGGGTACTTCTGTATTTTATTCCTTTTCTTGTTTTGAACTGACAGCATGGCATGGTCATCACAAAGTGTTAGTACTTGTAAGGGATAGACAGATGCCAGGTGAGATTTTCATACTAAGTGGCCATTGATACTTACAGGATGAAAATCCATCCACTAATAATATATATCATTGAGGTTATTTGGCATGAAATGTTTTGAATGACCCATTTGGAAATTATAAATAATTTACAGTGATAAACTATGTACTGACTCAGATGAATGCCAGTATTTTATTTTTAGTGAAAAATTCCAACTGGTCATTAATACTTTGTTTCTGTTGCATAGAGGAATCACAGATACTCGGAGAATTAAGTGAAAGCAGACAGCTGTGTGGTCTCAGTAGGTTAACTCTGTGTTATGGCTACAGATGCAGAGTGGGAGTCCAGAGGAATCTTCACTTCCTAACTCTCTGGTTCTTTTGCAGCTTGAGTGAAATTAGAAAGAGGAGGGAAAGCGGTAGAAAAGAAGGTCATGGAAAGATTAGTACTGTCTCAACTTTCCCATTATTAAAACTAGAAGCTTGTTTCTCTGAACAGATGAGACGTAAACTTGACAGAGCAAATTCTGTAGAGTCTGTTAGTAAACACTAGAAGTTAGACATTAATAATCCACCTATTACGACCTTTGAACCAAGACTAATGTTTATATGTAGGATTGCTGGTAATTCTTTATCTCTGAGAGATTGTTCATCTGGTCATTAGAGATTTCTGTCCTGCTGGTTTATTTGAAAAATGGAATAATTAAATCATAATTACGCATGTATGTATTCTTAAATTACAAGTAACTGGATGTTTTAATACCATTAATGTGGAAAAATACCAGGTGCTCAAAATAATAGCAGATACCAAAGATAACATTTGATGTCTTTTTAAAATGGCTGCACATTTATTATTTAATTTGATTTTGACAATCATCCTCTATTTAATGCATGAGAAATTCAAGATAAAGGTTAAATGACTTCCTAAAGATCACCTGGCTAATACCAGGCAGAGCCAGAATTAGAAACTGGGTTTCTAGACTCAGTGCATTTACTCTCCATCTTACCCTAAATATGTAAGACTTAAATTACATTTCTTTAAGATAATTTTTAGTCTAGCAGTTGTACATTTTCTATTAAATGTATAATGTGAAAATGTATAATGTGTTGAGTATAAAATAAAAAAATTTCATTTTCTTTAAAGGTTTAAGAAACTTGTTATTGTATGAGTTATACATAGTCATACTAGAATGAGAAAATAGTGAGAAACAAAATTCAAAAATAAAAATTAAAATCTTTCTATCATCCAACCATCCAGTATAAACTCCGGTCCACAACTTTCTAGGTGTTTTTCTGGGTGCACGTGTGTATATGTGTATACGCACGGTTTACTGTTTTGTAACAGTATGTCATGAATATATTTCCATATCAATATAAACATTTACAACTTAATATTCAGTAACAGCATTACTGTTTCATTTTGTGGCTGTCTTATTTATTCAATCCCCAATTAGATGTTTAGATTATCTTCAGATTTTTAAGATTATATATAACTACCTTGTACATATCTTTTATGCATTTTCTTCAAGATAAATTGCTAGAAGTAGAATTGTTGGATCAGTAGGTTTACATTTTTTAAGGTTTTGATTCATATTACCAAATTAATCTTTGGAAAAATGTTGCCAATTTATACTAATTTATAGTAGGACACTAGCAGTGCATAAACATGCTGATTCCTTATGTATTGGGTATTGTCCTGTGTTACAATCTTTCCCTATTCACAAGTCAATAAATGACAACTCATTGCTTTTAGATTTGATTATTAAAGGAGTTGAACATCTTTTCACATTTTTACTTACCATTTGTATTTTTTGTTTTGCCTGCCCATAGTCCTTTGCCCATTTTTTAAATCTTGTTTTTAGTGATTTCCAAAACTTCTTATGTATCAGGTACATCCAAGTTGCAGATTTTTCCCAGCTTTTTGTCATTTAAGTGTATGACTTCTTTTTTTTTGCCAAGCAGATATTTTCTAGGATATTCCCCACCCCCACATGTCCACCATTCCTCCTTTAGAGCCCTTTACCACTTCATGTTCATTAAAAGTATTCACTTTTATTTTTTTTCAGTCCCTTAAGTACCTTTAATATTTTAATCTATTTGAAACTTATTTTGGTATATGATCCAAAGTAAGGTTCTTTTATTTTTATTCTCTGAAAACTTAACCAAATATTCCAATATGAGGTATTTCTTTCTTTACTGAAATGAAATGTAATCATTATCACATACTAAATAACTAAGTAAACTTGAGTCTATTCGTGGTCTTTTTATTCTGTTACAGTAATCTTTCTGTTGGCCTGAGTACCTCACTGTTCTAATTACTGTGGTATTTAGAGCGTTACTACTAGGCAGTCCATTCATTTTTACCTTTAGCTTAGATAAAATGATTAATAATGAGATATATGTGAACTTTGCTTAGATTTGAGTTTTGTCACTGGCTCCCATGTTGGAGAGCTGATCGTCTGGGATGTCCTGGACTGGACCATGCAGGCCTATGAACGAAACTTCTGGGATCCATCTTTACAACTGGACGCCCAACAAGAAATAAGGCTCTGTCAAAAATCAAACGACATTTCTATTCATCATTTCACATGTGATGAAGAGGTAAAAAAAATACATATAAATATCTTAAACTTGCCTTTTTTAAAATACCTAATTTCCAATTTTTAGAATTTAATCCTATGATGAACATAAAAAGGTATCATTATTCATGGTTTCAAGTTGTGCTATAAAATCATCTGATATTTTTCAAAGATTGTACCACTTGTGTTAAAAAAGCAGTTTAATCTTCATGTCTGATCTTGAGGCAAGGAAAGGATTACATGGCCACAGACAATAAAAACTCTATTGAAATTTTGAGCTGGATTAAATAATCCCATAGGATTTGAAGTTAATGCTTAAAATTGTTTTAAGAAACACTGTGAGAAAGAATTTTTTTGAATATATCTGGGGAGGTAAAGGAAATTAAAAATTTTAGTAACGTTTCTCTTTTATTCTGCTAGCATTCTAGGACAAGATAATTGGTTGGGAAGTGCTGATTTCCATCGTTTAGGCCTTGGCAGTGATGCTTTTGAAGCACTTTACATCTTTTTTGTTATAAGAGATTAGTATCAATGGACTACTGAATCTTGGCTCTGTTCTGGGGGAAAAAAAACTCTGCTTTTACCTCAGGGGCTCAGAAAATGTTTTTAAAGCGGAGTTATTAATATTTTTCTGAATGAAATCACAAGAAATGTTTTAAGAGTTCTAACCTTTGAAGAGAGGGAGTGGGGGACGCTTTTCCTTTACCTTTTTTGGTGCTTTTCTATATTGTTTAAATTTTCTAATTGTATGCTTGTAAGTATTTTTATTAAAAAATTTTAGTAGTAGTATTTGGAGTGGGGAAGACTATGATCCTTTTTGTTTGTTTGTTTTCTTTGCACTGCTTGTACTTTAAAAACAAAACAGAAAGAATAGGGTAAGAACAGGATTAAAAACACTAACGTATTCAAAGATTGCTTCTTTGTATCCCAGCTTTAATTTAAAAAAATTAAATATGTATGATAAAAACAATTACGGTCTCAAAAAAGATGAAGACTAGATCTCTGAGTTGTAGCCCTAAAAATTATATATATTTTATATATTTTTCTTACTTTCGTAAAAATTTATATTAAAACTTTTTTCCTTTTTATCTTAGAAGTTTTGGCTGATGTTTATTAGCTACTATAAATGCTTGATAAAGCATTATACAGTTTTCCCTAATTTTCCTTCTTTTCTTGGGGGTTCTTTTACATTAATTGTTGATCACAGGTGATGGATAGTCTGTCTCCATTGAGTAAATGCAGCCCCCAAAGCTCATGAATCCTCTAGATGTATTTATAATTTTCTTCTTGACCTTGGAATAAACTACTTAGAACTACTTTCTGGGGGTTCTACATTGAATGCAGTCCACAGGGCTCTTGATTTTAGCACACTGGCTAGCTGTTTTCAGTAATGCCCCTGGCACTGGTCCTCAGTTTGCAAGTGCAGAGTACTAGTTCTGGGAGTTGAGGGGATCATTCCAGATTTAAACTCTGGCAAGCCTTGGGGGCCTGCTTTTGTTCAGATATTGTAGGTCTGAGTTGCGTTTGTAGCCTTTCAGACTATGAGAAAGGTTGGAGGGCCATCTGTATGGGTTTTTGAAAGGTCTGCCTCATGAGGGTACCTATTGAGTATGAATGAATGATTCTAAGACAAGTGCTACCTGAAGTGTAGTAGCTTGCAAAAATTTCAAAAGCTGGAGTGAGTGCATGTGGTGTGAGGAAAGAGCAAGGGACTGGAGTAACATGACCTGGATTCTTATATTGACTCCATGTGTCATTTCTTGTGTGACTTTAATTTCCTTTTAACTTGATCATCTGGAAAATGGCAATAATGTTTGCCTTCCTACTTTAAAAAGATGTGAGGCTGAAGTGAGATAAGTACTAGTAAAAGTGCTTTCAAAAGATTAAAGTTGTTTTAGTGAAAAGGTATTTATTTCTAACACTACATTTGGAAAAAATACTTCAGAGGATCTTACAGTGATAATGCTGCTATAACATATGCTTTTTTGTATTATTTGTAAGTCTCTTGATTGCTTAAGATGTGGAGTGCAAGTAATTTTGCTCACATTTTCTGGGCAAAAGAAGCTAGGTAATTTTCCCAAGGATAGTATGTGAATGAAAACCCTGGTTATACCTCAGCAGCTTCTGCTGTAGGGCCAGGCTGGTGGCCATGCTATCATGTTTCAGGGACAAAGAAAATGATGCTAAGGGAAATAATATGCAGAGTTTCTCTGTATTAGTGGTTGTGTCCTTCTACCTTCTAAATGCTCTAAGCTTTCTCTAGTGCTTTGACATTTTTGGGCTTCAGAGGGCAGTACAGGAATTTGGGCTGAAGGCTAGGAACAGGCAAGTTAACAGTGGCTTTCTGATGTCATGAAAGGGCTGGAAATCTATTATACCAGGTAGTAGTAAGTACTAGTTTTATGTCTATTTCTGAACTCTTCTCCCCAGAATGTATTTGCCGCAGTTGGAAGGGGTTTATATGTGTATAACCTTCAAATGAAGCGTGTGATTGCCTGCCAGAAAACCGCCCATGACTCCAACGTCCTGCACATCGACAAACTTCCAAACAGGTACACGTTCCTATCTGTGCTGCAATAGATGAAAGAAGTCACGGTTCCCAGAGTCACCAGTGTACTTTCTCAGGTGTTCAAGGTACCTGGCAGTCTCCATGGCTTGACCTGCTGTGTTCTTTTGGAAATGGAATGCCCCCTATCTCTTAGCAGAAGAGTTTGTGGCTATGTGTTATATAATTTGTAAGATGCAAGGATCAAATGAATTACGTTGAATTTCATTTTAAGAAGAGATTAAAATTTGGTATTTATTTAATAAAGTAAGAGACTGGGGCACTTACAATGTGCTAATTTTTCTTTTTTATATTCCATAAACCCACCTTTTTGTTGTTGTTGTTTATGGCCAGAATCAGTGGTTGTCTCCTTGTTGTCTAAGGCTGTTAAGTGAGGGTTTTCCTCTCAGGATAGATTTGGCTGCTGAGTTTCTAGGGATGAAAATTATGGGAAAGGAATAGCATTATTTTCTATTCAGGATACTTTAAGAGTGAGAAGCACCCCAAGAAGAGATACAGTGAGAGGAGAGAAAGGGGGCTGCTCAGGACATTGTGAAAGTGTAATTCATACCCTGTTTTCCTAAATGCATTTTTAAAAATGGAAAGAACAAATTGATTGCATTTGAGCCAATGTAACTTAGTATGCATGCCTTTCCTGAAGAGTGCTTTTAGTTTACATTGTAAAGCCATGAAAAATAGTGATTTTTGTCAGCTCCTGCTAAGAGCTGAATAAAAGCAGTTGAGGACTCCAGTGCTTTCTTTCATTGTAAATTTAACATTGGCCCTCCATGGTGCTTTTTCTATCTTTGTATTACTGATTTTCTCTTCTGACAGGCAGTTAATCTCATGCTCAGAAGATGGCAGTGTACGCATTTGGGAGTTACGAGAAAAACAGCAGCTCACAGCTGAACCGGTACCAACAGGTGTGTGTCTTTCCCCAAAAAGGGAGTCTTTCTCCCCCTTTCTCTTTTTTTCTCATGTGAAAAGCCAAAGAAAGGTGAAAACCACAAGAGTGTAGAATGTGCTTCAGATAAGCATCACGTTTACAGAAAGCTTATGGTAATTGAGATCCAGGATTCATATCTTCAAATTGCCTTAATGTAGAACTCCCTCTTTATTTCAGTTCAAGACAACTAGGATTTTATTGTTTTGAGGGAAAACTGTTATTTTCTGGCAATCTAAATGACCAAATGAAGTAACTGTTCATTTATATTGTCTATAATTTTGACTGATATACAAACAGAATTTGTACCATCAGATGCCAAACTAAAGTGTTCTTTAGCCTTGACATTGAACTCTATTTATGGAAAAAAACTTTTTTGTGTGTTTATATCATAATTTCATGAGCTCTTGGTTTTTAGGTATTTGATTTGAAAAACAAAACTCTGGATATTTGAATAGGTTACCAAGCTTTGCATAAGAAATAAGGTGCTAAGCCGGGCGTGGTGGCTCACGCCTGTAATCCTAGCACTCTGGGAGGCCGAGGCGGGTGGATCGCTCAAGGTCAGGAGTTCAAAGAAATAAGGTGCTGGTACCTCTCTAGTTTCTTCTGGTTCTTTTGGCTTACCTAAAGTCCTAGGGTATTGTTTTTGTATGTACACATACAGTTTTCCACTATGCTTTGTTGATAGATCTGAGTTGTGCCCCTTTTTGACAATTAGACACTGCCATTGAGGCCTTTTACTTCTCTTCATTCCCAGTGCCTCTCTTTTTATTATGTTCATAGACCTTCACCAATGGGTGAGTAGGGCAATAAAAAGAGATGAGGAACAAACTTGGTTAGCTAAGAAAGATGAAATAACATTTAAGAAACCCTAGCATATAGTGGTTGGTGCCATCCACTTAGCCTTTGACTAAAATAATTGTGGGACATCTTTGCATTTACATTTTGTTTTTCTGATCTCATATTACTATTGTAAATAAAGAACACAGTAATTTTGGAAATGACTGAAATGACTGTGTTTTTTTAGGTTTTTTTAACATGTGGGGATTTGGAAGAGTGAACAAACAAGCCAGCCAACCTGTTAAAAAACAACAAGAAAATGCCACTTCATGTTCACTGGAGCTAATTGGAGATTTGATTGGACACTCATCATCTGTGGAGGTATCACTTTCAGTAGGCATGGAATGTCCAGGCAACTCCTGCTTTTGCATCTCACTGCTCTTTTCATTCAATTGGTCTCATAAAGACCTGTAACTGTGTCTCTTCTCTGTAGGTTTTTGCTGGATCTAAACCTGGAACAGGATAGGATATAGTATGCGCAGTCAGGATTTCCCTTTATAGAGATTTGGTTTGAGGAAGCAAGGAATGCATTGCTTTTAAGAATGGGCTTAATGACCGTTATTTATGAGCTGAAGATAGCTGACAATAAGGGCAATATGAATAATGTTGAATATATGTGTGTAGAGTTTTAAGCCTTAACAGAATCTAATTCCAGGGGCCTTTATCAAATTCATGAACAGAGTACTGTTTTCACCTACCTTTAAACTATAATAATTTGTTAGCTTTAATAAAACCCTGTGCCTTGATTATTGTACATACATGAAAATACTAGTGAAAATTATAAGATGCATAAAATTCTAACTTGGAGAAATACAAATACATTAATATTTACTATAGGCACTACTGCCTGTAATGAAGGAATAAGATCAGATAAAGAGACAACTGGGACTGATAACAGTATAAACTTATAGTGCCCTAAGAACTTCTCTAATTGTTCTTCCCTGTTTTATAGCCAGGGAAGAAAATATTTCATTTGAAAGGGCTTTCATGCTTGGGAGCAGCAGCAACACACTTGCCAGTGAGCATTTCCTATGTTTCAGACACTGTATTAGACACTGGATGCTGGAGTTTACAAAGAGATCAAATATAATCTTTGCCCTCATGGATCTTGCACTTTAGGGGAGAAGAAGGGTATATGCCTAATAAGCAGTTAATCTAGGCTGCTTATGATATACCCAAATGAACAGCACATAGTGAATACTCAAGAGTTAGGAGAAGCATTTCTTGCTCAATGCTATAACTGGTTAGTAGAAGATATGGGACTTGAGCTGAATCTTGAAGTTTAGGAAGGATTAATATATAGCCTTGTCACTGTAAGCTCCTTGAGGCTGGGTATAATGTCTCATTTATCTTTGTTTTCCTCTCACAAATAGCCTAGTTTTTTTTTTTTAACTTTTTGTTTTTGGATAGGTGGCTAGCATGGAATGTGGGAGACAAAAGGGCAAAGATGGTATTTGCATGGTGGCGATGATCGGATTGGCTAGGCTAGAGCACTGGCTTCCTGTGAACAGACACTGGTAGGAGATAAAGCTTGGGAAAGTAGTTTGGGGTCAGATTGTGAATGTGAAGTTTGGACTTTATTTTTAAAGTAGTAGTATTTTTGAAGTAGTGATTTTTTCATTGATAAAATCAAGGCTGTCTCTTTGGTGCTGTCTCCTAATATTTCCTCATTTCTTTATTTCCACCCTTGCTCTCTGGCCTAACCCCTATACTTGAGTACTGAATTCTGTCTTTTCCAGGCTCCTGAGGAATTTTGTTCCCATATTTCCCCCTCCACTCCTGTTTCATCAGCTGAGTCCTCTCCTGGGGACTTAACAACTGCTATCTATCTTCAGAGAAAACTCTCATTCCTCAATGTTCTGTTTCTCTTATTTTGCTTTTTCCTTCAAGGACCTCATCCTTTCCATGGGGTCATGTATCTCCTCTCTGCTACCAACTCTGCATTCATGCTGACTTTTCATCAACACTCCAAGATCCTGGTCTTAGCTTCCAGCCTCGTCCTTCACTGGGCATGCCCTTTCTCTTTACTTAGAGAGTTTCTCTCTTTGAAGCTTTCTCTGACAACTTCAGTTATTATAGTTCAACCTCCCTTTTTCTGAATTTCTGTGGCATGTTATAATTTGTGCTACATTATTTAGTACCTAATTGCATAGTCTTTCATTGGGGCCCTAATTGTTTCAACTATGATTTGTTTTTCACAAGTGAATTAGAATCTTCTTGAGGTTAAGGACCACGTACTCAGAAAATGCTTAGAGATTGATGTGGAAAGCTGAAGCCAGTGTTTATTTTGGGAAATTTGGAATTCCGACATATTATCCTTAGTTATTTGTGCATAAATGATGATTAAGCAAAGCAGGTGTGGCAAGACCTGTACCTGAAAAAAATCTTCAAACCAACAACACTTGAAGAATTAGATTATGGTAAAATTTGGAAGATACTTTGGGAATTCATGTATTTTACAAAAATAATTGTTACTAATAGTTCTGTAGTTGAGCAATATTAACGAAGTTTTGGTTATTAAATATTAGATATTGGTCATATTTGTGATGGTTAAGAATACTCAAAAATGAAATTTCTAATGATAAATGGAGTTTTATATTCAGATCCAAAGGAATCTCCAAGGTACATATCTTACAAGCGCATGTATTAATCTATTAATAATATCAGCCTCTTGTTGAATTTCCTATAATCAATAGTTTTAATTTTCTTTACAGATGTTTCTGTACTTTGAAGATCATGGACTAGTGACATGCTCTGCTGATCATCTCATTATTTTGTGGAAAAATGGACAGCGAGAATCTGGATTGCGCAGTTTAAAATTATTTCAAAAATTAGAGGAGAACGGTGACTTGTACCTTGCTGTCTAGTTTAAGGAATTAGGAGTACTTACTTGTGCATGAGCCTTGAACATCAGATATAGGGTAATATTCTGAAAACCATAAATGTATCGATCACTTAAATTTGTAATTTTCTTTCTTGTTAGTCTATAGAATTCTACATGTTTGAAGTCTTTTTTGTGGGCCTATAAACAAGGAACAAGTTGCTTCTCAGGTGTTAGTACATCCTCCAAAGAACATACTGCAAGTTTGCCATTGGACTTTGTGCTGCTGTTGAAGTGGTAAGCGTTGTGTTTTGAGCTTCTTTGAACTTAGACCCTTTGTGAAGAGGTAGAAATAGAGGTAAAAGTTATGGTATTCATTAGAAGTGTTTTTTTATTTTTTGATTTTTCTTAGAGCCTGTTTAAGAATTCTTGTGATAAGTTTTAAAATATCCTTTCTTGTACAGATTTCCTTGGTCTTTGGTAACTGTCAGTATTTTATAGTGCAAACGTGAATCTCTTAACCAAAAAATGAACTAAATATATGGTCTAAGTACAACAGTTCTTTTTGGTACCAACTAATTTGTTTAAATCATTTTTAAAAATTTTTAGTTCTAGTTACTAAAATCCCTATGAACTCAAATCAATAGGAATCTTATGAGGGTCCAGAGGGTCCATTTTTTTCCCCAGTGTGAATTGGCCTGATCATCTAGCTACTGGCTACTAGAGTATGCCAGGGCACAGTGTTTCCAAAGTCAGGGGCTGCAGCTGAAGGTATCTGATCCATCTGACCATTGACTCAAATATGAAATGCTTGAGAAAGGCTTTACGTACATAGTTCCTTGTAGTGTCCAGTAAGACACTGTAACTGGCCTTATAAGAATCAACTTCTTCCAAACTCCTGTTAATGTTGATATTTTGACCTCCTCCCTGAATCACAAATGTTCTTAAGGGCATCTATTAATGGTGAATCCTTTCCAGAAGCTTTTCAATTTACTTTGCCCAGATCTGGAGGAATCACTAGCTATAACTGCCTTATAAAATGTATTTCTTAAATATTAATAAGACTTGAAAGTTGAAATTAACTCCTGACCCACGGGCTGTAGAATGGATGTTGTGTTAGCAGGCATGAAAACAACAATCTCCTTGTATATCTCCATCAGAGCTCTTGGGTCCACAGGTGCATTGTCAATGAGCAGTATTAATTTGAAAGAAATCTTTTTCTGAGTAGTAAGTCTCAGTAGTGGGTTTCAAATATTCCATAAACCATGCTGTAAACAGATGTGCCTAACATCTAGGCTTTGTTTTTCCATTTATAGAGCACAGGCAGAGTAAACATAGCATAATTCTTAAGAGCCCTTGGGTTTTCAGAATGGTACATGAACATTGGCTTCAATTTAAGGTCACCAGCTGCATTAGCCCTTAACAAGTGGATCAGTCTGTCCTTTGAAGCTAGGAGCCAGGCATTGACTTCTCTTTTGTAGCTATGAAAGTCCTAGATGGCATCTTCTTCCAATAGAAGGTGGTTTTGTCTTCATGGAAAATCAGTTGTTTAATGTAGTTACTCTCATGAGTTATCCTAGCTAGATCTTCTGGGTAACTTGCTAATTCCCCTTGTACTTTCATGTTATAGAGCTGGCTTCTTTCCTTAAACCTCATGATCCAGTGATCTCTGTTTGCTTCAAATTTTTCTTAAGCTTCCTTACCTCAAGAGATTAGGCTTTGGTTTAAGAGAATGTTGTGGCTGGTTGGATCTTCTATCCAGACCACTCAAACTTTCTCCATATCAGTAATAAGGTGGTTGTGCTTTCTTATCATTTGTGTGTTCACTGGAGTAACACTTTAAACTTCTTTGAAGAACTTTCCTTTGCATTCACAACTTGGTTGGCTGGCGCAGGAGGCCTAGCTTTCAGACTATCTTGGCTTTCAACCTGCTTTCCTCACTAAGTTTAATCATTTCTAGCTTTTGATTTAAAGTGAGAGATATGCACTTCCTTTCACTTGCATACTCAGTGGTCACTGGAGAGTTATTAATTGGAATAATTTCAATACTGTTATGTCTCAGGGAATAGAGAAGCCCAAGGAGAGGGAGAGATGCCGGTTGGTGGAGCAGTCTGAACACAGACAACATTTATCAAGTAAGTTTGCTGTCCTAGACGAGTATAGTTTGTAGCACCCCAAAATAATTATAATAGTAACAAAGATCACAACAGATATAATGAAAAAATTTGAAATACTGCAAGAATTACCAAAATGTGACACAGACAGGAAGTGAGCACATGCTGTTGGAAAAATGGCACCATAGACTTACTTGATGCAGGGCCACCACAAACTTTAAATTTGTAAAAAAGAAAAAAAAACACCAGTATCTGCAAAGTGCAGTAAAGCAAAGTATAATAAAATGAGCTATGCTGGTACTCTAGTTTTCTGCCACAAGAAACTGTTGTGTCCAGAGGGCAGCCTCCAACCCATTGAGTGGACTTGATGGCTTTTGTGCATGCCCCCTAAGGTCAGAGAGACCGAGGACAGTGGCATGATGAGAGATTCTGGTAGGCGCTCAAACCTGATGCTTGTTCAATAGCTTCACGTAGACTGCTGCTAAAAGGTGAACTTTCAATTTAGAAGAAGAAAATTATGATATTTTCAACACCCGAAGAACTATGTAGTGTAACAATGTGTACAAATTCCTTGTCATTTTTACTTAAAATACCTTTATTACCTCAGTGCCTGGCTCTATTTACATAATGCAAAACACTGGGTAATCCCGTCCATTTATCTTTTTCAAGTTGAGGTAGGGGTCTGATTGAACTGATGGGCTTGTTCTTTGCCCAGGAGCCTAACTAGTCCTAACTCTGAGGGCAAGCAAATTTCAAATCTCAAATTAGAACTAAAAAATGACTTTATGAAATTACAGGGTCATTCTGGTCCAACTAACAGTATTTTATAGCTAACTTCTTCCTCTGGTTAGTAATAATGTGACTTCTCTTTGAATTAGTGTTGTATTTTTCTAAATTAATATGACCCCTCAGCACATGGTATTTAGTAAATAACTCAGTATAAGAGGCAGTTGTAATAGTTTATATTATGTAAAAACTGTCTGACACACATAACATCTGAAAGCCTATATTTCTAACAAATTGACTATATGGAAGAATATACTAGTTAACAACTCAGAAGATTATATTAGATTATACTGATAAAGAACAAATGTACTGAAACTTTAGTACCTGGCTGTCTTAAAGCATTTAACATTCACACGTTAATATTAAAGTTTGAAGTTAATGTGAAATTAATTTGACATAATACTGAGTAAGCTGTAATGTTTCATATAGAAAATGTCAGACACCTGATAAATGTTACTTACCAAAGGGAACTGAAAGTGAGATGATTGGAAAAAGACTGTCCTTGCCTCAAGCCAGCTTCTGAAGCCTGGACAAATTAGCTAGCTCCTTAATACGGGATTCTGGCATCCTGATTTTAATGTGTTCTGAAAACAAAGTATGTGACTGATGAAATAAAGGACACTAAACCAAAAATTTGAAATTATGAAAAATTTAGGCCAAAGAGGTAAAATAAAAACAGTTGCTGGGAATGAAAAGTGGCTGTAAGAATTTAGTTACAAGTACTTCACAAAAACATTTTCATCACATTTACATAATACAGCATTACAATGCAAAGCTGGCTGCTGTCCTGACCAAACAAATTTTCTTATCTAACAAAAATAATTTAGATAACATTTCTTTGTATGGAATTGTCATATGTTTCCATTTTTGGTACAAAACATAGAAAAAAACATTGGCACATTATGTAGTGATAAGTCATTTTTTTCTCCCCATGTACCAGTTCCAAGTATTCTGCATTCCAATTTTTATTTGAAAAAAAGTAATTACTGATTCAATTAATTCAGTCTCTGTTTATACTTCTTAAAAATGCAGCATGGCGTACAGAGGAAGAAAAACTAAGATATTTTGTTTACTGAGTTTCTAATATTTATAATACGGAGAGAAGGGTTGGCTGGTAAAAGAGAAAGGAAACTCTCAAGTCTGACTTGATGTAGATCACAGAAAGTTGTGAAAAGAGCGTAGAAAAATATGCACTTGTGCTTTAGAAGCTTTTAGCATACAATTAATAGCTTAAAATAGTATTTACTGCTTCCCCATATGCGTATTTTCTGATGTATTTACACATCATGCGATTTTTTTTACATCATTAAAGCAAATGGCATGATCTCAAATATAGATAGGTTAAAAATATCTGAACCTTGAAACTTCCCCTATCCCCTCCCCAAACGTATAGGTGGTGCACGGCACAACATACTCTGTGGGCTTATACCCAGAAAATTTAGAGTTTAGTAAAAAATTTAAACAGTAAGTGTATATAAATTTTTTTTTAAAAAAAATCTTGTTCAAGGGCATTCAGATTTAATGGCTTTCATAGAATACTCAGTATAGTGCCTTGTGGCTGTCTCTGATAGCCAGAAATAAGGGACACTCATGGATTTTCCCCAAACAAGATACCAGTCCCTCCCCCATCATGGATGGCTTTCTGTTAAGATGAATCCCTTTTACAGGAAAAGGACTACACAGGCTGCTGCTACCCGTCTAGAGAGGGCATTCATTAGGCCAAGGCTGTGTTCTGACTTGGGAGCTGCACCATCCACCAAAGAACCACCTAGCCATAGAGGCTGTGAAGCTAACTAGTTTATCAATAATTTGGTCCTAGTTGTTTTGCTCATTTTATGGAGTTTTTTTTCTTAGATACATCTTTTCAGATAAGCTTCTTATGAATCCTTCAGACCGGTGCTCTTGAGGAAGATAGTCAAGCTCCACAGTGGTGGTGAGAGATGAGCTGAACACTAGCTAAGCTACTTAGTCACCATCCAGGGGGATGAGCTCATGGGCACCAAGTCATTGCTTCTGTGTCCTGCTAGTTACAGTGAATCAGCTTCATGGTTTGACAAGGGCATACAGGATGACAGCAGAGCAAAGGCATTTGCCAAGTATTTGTTCTGTCACTAAGTGATTGTTCCAAAGAACATTTTTTTTCATGGAATGTAACTTTCTAAAAATGAAATTTTGGGACTTGAATGATTCAAGGTCAAATATTAGACATTAGCTCCTTCACCTATACCTGTCATTGTCATATAAAGGAGAGCCTCTTGTTTACACTACTGTGATTCACAGTGCCCTTTGTAGATCAGGAGGTTCCCGTCTCTGGCTTGGCTTTAGCTTTCGGATGGAAGCCTCAGACTTTTGCACTTTAGGTCGTCTAATGTCTTCCAGTGTTTGTAGTTATCAGCCAAATGTTGCATCAGGGCTGGCAGATGTGCAAAGGCTGCAAGGACAGAAAAAAATTAAAAGAAACCTGTTAAATTAAATTATACCCCAGGAGCATTTATAAAGCTGGGGCTCTCTGGGAGAAGTCTATGATCAGAATTGGAGAACCCTGGGTCAGGCCTTAGGCTGCAAGTGAACACACAAGCATGAGGACAAGTCATTAAGCACTAGTTTCTGAAATACAGGTCCTTTTAATTAAAAACTGAAAAAGCTGTTTTATCTTTTGTTGGAAAAGTGAAAATAAAAATAAAGAAAAGCTGTTTATCAGTGACATTATCAGAAGGACCTGTTCTGTGATTCAGTGCAGACTCAATACGTTTTGCATTCTTTCTAGAATTTCCTCCAGTGATAGAATAAAACTGCTATAAGCTTTGGAAACATGTCCTTTGAAGAGACAAAGACTCGTTTATCCAGTTATCAAAAACCATTAAGTCTTCTGTACACAAGGTTCTGGGCCAGGTGCTGCGGACGCAAAAAGTACACATGTGCCCCACCCTACCTAGCCACAAACAGCTGACAGCTAACTTTTTAAAAATAATACTTCATTTGCCTTTAGGCCCAGCCTTTGTCATTAAAGGTAATCATCATAAAGCATAACAAAACATTCTTTGTGGATGACAAAACAGTAACTGTCCTACCATCCCAAGCATCAAACATGTCTGTTATGAAGTAGTCAATGAAGGAGATCTGGGACTTGGGGATGCTGCAGGTATTCCGGTCAAACACTGGCATCACCACAGGTAGCCCCTGTCTCTTCTCTTCATCAGTCTGTAAGAAGAAAACACCACCACACAGGGCTGTAGGGCACATGAGACACTTTCATAGTAACATCTTGTTTCTTAGAACAACCCTGTGAAAATGGGTCATTATCCAATTTTATAATTGAAGAACTAGCCTCAGTAAGGTCCTAAGACTTAAGTCAACCACTCGATGAGCTGCAGTGACTAAACTCAGATCTTCTGACGTGCAAGTCTCTTACATTTTATGCTATACCATAGCCCCTCCTGACACACTGATCTCAGGGTATTTAGCCTTGCCTCTGCCTTTGTGATCTGTTTTTATTATTGTAAGGTCAAAACTTATTTTCAAAGTCATACCAATACAACATCTCATATCAACCAGTGCTAATTGATATTTACACTGAGGGTGCAGAAGCAATAGTGGGAAAAACTGCTAATGCTTTAGCATGACTCAAGAAACTAGCACCAGACTCTGTTAATAGTAATAGTCACTGTATTATTCACTACCGTAGGTTTGCAGTTTTGAAAAGTTTCACTTAGGAATTAGCTCTTTGAAGCACTAAGAATTGTTAATTTTATTAGACCTTGACCTATGAGTACGTGTCTTTAATATTCTGTGTGACAAAACGGGAAGTACACATAAAGCACTTGTGCTGCATACCATAGTGATGGTTGTCTTGAGAAAAAACACTTATGCAGTTGAGTTGTGAGCTAAACTAGCTGCTTTTTCCATGGAGCGCTATTTTTTACTCAAAAGAATGTCAGACAAACTATTGTTCAGATTTGGGACTTAGGCATGCAGCTCTCTCAAGATGCGTGGAAGTCTGAGTATTAGGCATATTGAAGTGTATATTCATATGTGTAAGGCCATAATTCATTGAGCTGAATATTAAGATCCACTTTTCCTGGGTGGGGTACTGAGCGAGAAGCCAGCTAATCAGAAGCCTCACTTATAACGTTTTTGATCTTTAGGTCATACTGGCTTGTGAACACTAGTACATTCCTTTTTCAGAGAAGGACACCTAAATAAGAAGCTTGCATCAAAGAACTTAAAAGTGCTTCTTTCTCACTCCCCATTCACACGCTTTGAGAGTAACTGGGAGTAGGCCTTCGTGTCCTCTCCGTGGGTCCTGGGAAGCCCATTAGTGGCCTCCTGCCAGCTCCTGGCTCAGCTTGCTCATTTCAGCTCAGTCGATCAAGCAGCCTTAAAGTACCCACTGGGGTTCAAGGAGTAGTTTGGTTTTTTCCCCCTATTTTCTCTAGCAAGCTCAGAACTGCCTGTCCTACTTTCCTGCAGTTCAGGGGGTCTCTTTACAACCTGGAAAGCTGCAGTTAATTGATTAGGTCCTTTGCTGGCCATTCCTCCTCCCAGCCCTTCTTGCCGTCAGCAGCTATTCTTTATCCTGCCTCAGTGGTACATTTCGGTCATGCAGACGCTCCCTACCATCACTCTGGTCAAGGACCCTACTTGTGGCCACTTGTCTTTCTGTCACACACACATACGTGGTCCTTAGAGCCTTTTCTCTAGAAGTAGGGCTCTATTTAAAATATATTGCAATCTGTTTTCTGGATTTTTCCCCTTTAACTCCTCTTTACACTGCCACAGTTAAAACAGTTCTCCTTATATAAAAATTTTACTTTCCCTCCTTAATTTTGCTCATAATGCTTTGTTCACCCAGAAAGTCTTCTATTTCCATATTTCTAAAGCTTCCTTTTATCTAGGGGAAAAAAAACCTCTCTGAGCTCCCATAGCACTTGAAAGTACACCTAAAGGAAGTATATGTTATTTATGATTTATTTTTTTTTAAAGATAAGGACTCACTCTGTCACCCAGGCTAGAATGCAGTGGCCAGATCACAGCTCACCATAGCCTGGAAGTCCTGGCCTCAAGCGATCCTCCCGCCTTGGCTTCCAAAAGTTCTGGGATTCAAGGCGTGATCCCAGCCTAGGTGTACTTTTCATTTTTTAACCAACATGTGGGCCTATCTACATCTTTCTCCCCCTGCCCCCTGCCCTGGGATCATGAGCTACTCATGGCAGCAAAGTATCTTAACTCATGCCTGTGTTCCCCTAGTGCACCGTGGAGGCACTCAGTAATAACCAGTGAATGAATGAAGGATTTCCCAGTTTTTGTGGAAGTTCAGGATCCAACAGTTTGAGGAAGAAAAGACCCCCTTCTCCTAGATAGTGATCAGCCACGCCACTCGGTCCCTCCTCTATGAGGAAACCATAGAGGAGTAGTTAACAACTGATACAAAGGTACTCCGCTGGAGAATCCCTAGAGCTCTGTGACTCTGGGGCCCATTCCCAGAGGGAAGTGGAGCTTCCCTAGAGAGAACACACCTGTGCAAAATACTCCTCAGAGATCCTCCCAGCCCATTCTATGCACAGGTCCAAGGGGCGGCATGGGTTGGCCACGTCAGCACACTTAATCATCATGCGTTTGATCAGAATTTGGTTTTCAGGAAAGTTCTTCCCCGTAGGGTTGCATTCACAGTCACTGCCCTCAATCTGGAAAACAGATGGTCAGATCAGGGTTGGTTCAAGATGACGGTGAAGCCTGCAAGGGCTAGCTCACCAGGCATAAGCTGGCAACCACCCAGGCACACTTAGGTGTGACTGGGACTCAGCACAGGAGGCTTTTCCTGTCCCTAATTGCATATATAACATACTGATACAGTCTTTACAAAAGCCAACTTAAGCAATACAAATACACAGAGTTTGAAAGGCAAAGTCCCAGTCACCCGTCTGCCTTCACTTCCATTTTCTTCCCTGGAGGTAACTGCTGTAGCAGTTTGTGTGTTGAGCAGTTTGGTATGTGATCTTACACAAGGAGGGATTTTCTCCCAGTTTTACAGAAAATGGGTAAAAGCAGAGCTTTCAGTGTCTTTTTTTTTTTTTTTTTTTTTTTTTGAGACAGAGTCTCACTCTGTTGCCCGGGCTAGAGTGAGTGCCGTGGCGTCAGCCCAGCTCACAGCAACCTCAAACTCCTGGGCTCAAGTGATCCTACGGCCTCAGCCTCCCGAGTGGCTGGGACTACAGGCATGTGCCACCATGCCCGGCTTATTTTTTCTATATATATTTTTAGTTGGCCAATTAATTTCTTTCTATTTATAGTAGAGACGAGGTCTCTCTCTGGCTCAGGCTGGTTTCGAACTCTTGACCTTGAGCAATCCA
>CAUYRT010077322.1:0-36023 GCA_963574885.1 Lepilemur ruficaudatus
CAAGCACTTCACGATCCTCGGAAAAGAACTGAATGCAGGAGATCGGGAGCTTACAACTCCATTGGAAAGGCTGGAGCTGCAGAGATCAGCTAGAACCACCGTTAGATCCAAAGCGCGCCAGAACTGGGAAGTTGCAGGAGCTCTCACTGCTGCCTCCAGCTCTGCGGTGACCAACGTTCAGGGGACTATCTGGAAAGGACTACAAAACGTCACAACTACCAAAGCTCAGAAGTGCTCCTGCCACTTGCGGAAGAAACAGCAGATCTCTCCCTTCTGGCTTTTATGTCTTACGTAAGTGCTTCTCCATGGCAGTGTCTCATCAGATCCCTGTATAATAGAGAATCTTAGCGATGTAGTTCGCAGGCTCCACAGTGCGGCAGAGCTCACAGAAGAGAGCGACCTATTTTGTTTGTTGTTTGGGGATACGCTATCTTGACTCAGGTTTGAGGCCCTCGGTGAGCTGAGTCAGTTTCCCTTCCTGAGCAACTGCTGAAGTCCACACCTCAACTATTTCTCTTCCTGGGCTCTCACACTCCAGGCCGCTATGCCCTTGCCGAAAGAGCCTGGGACCAGACACCAGGCGATGAGAGACAGTCCTCATGTGCTGGAGCCCACAAAATTATTCAAATTAGCCAATTCCCAGATGGCCTGCGAAACCCTGCGCATCATATGCCATATGTAAGCTGCCCCCTGCGTCTCTAGCTTGCTGTGATCCTGTCCCCAGACACACCCCTCTGCATGGCCCTGCATGGAGGCCTTCTCTCCTTCAGAGCTGCAAGTAGCAAAGAGTTCTGCCTTTCATCTAGTTGAGTGTCTTTGTTTTGTGTCCTGCCATCAAAGAATCTTTAAATCTTAAAAACACAGGATAGGAACGGGGTTGAGTTACCATAATCAGTCTGGTGCATCTACTTATGTGCATTGAAACTCTTCAGTGGGGATATGGTATGGAGTGTTTCCTAAACTTTTTAAACCATCTTTCTTTATTTTTAGGGCAAGACTTACTGGTATATGCCAAAAAGTACCAAGTTTCCATGGAACTCATTTGGGGCACCACTGTTTTAAATTATAATTTCGAGGGTCCCTGCACTTTGAAGGCCCTGTGACCCGGAAGGAATGGTGATCTAGTGGCCTGGGCTGTGTTATCGGGGTTTTTGTGATCCTGGTCTGAGCCCAGTTGCTATTGTACTGTGGATTTCAATGTACACAAAGACCACTACTCTGCCTAAATGGCCCCAGCGGGTTGAATTGTGCGTGACTTCCTGAACTCCTGTTTCCACTATCAAAGCCATCCTGATCTTTCCCTACCCAAATCCTCGTCTATCATCAGTGCCCAGCTCAAGTCCCTTCTTTTCAACAGGAAATTCAACGACTAGTTCAGCTTTCTCTCATCTCTCCCTTCTCTGAAATCTTGACATCCTGTCAGCGCTTGTCACAAACCTGCCTGTGACATCTCCTGCTCTACTTCCCTGCTCTATTTAGCAGCTCTTAAGTGTCATTCTCTTATCCTCAACTGCATTATTATCTTCTCAAGGGGAGACTGGACCCACGCTGCTGGGTGCCTCCTCCGACATCTAGAAAAACACTAAGCACATAATGGGTACACAGATATTCATAGACAGGATAAAATAATTAATTTGCCACTTCAGTTTCCAGTACAGGATTTGTTGTTGGTTTGAGTTGTTTTGTTTTCAGAATTTTAGCTGAAGCAAGACCTAGCTTACATATGGGTATATTTGTTCACACAGATGAGAGCAAAATGGAGTTTCATAAAAACTATTATCAAGTGGTAGGAATGATTTTCCTCATATCACATTTCTTAGCTATTTTGGGGTTCTTAAACCATGAAGAGCAATGTGACACTTACGAAGTCCTAAGTGACTTTTTTCCTTCCAAGAATTATTTCAGGCTTGGATTCCCAGCAATTCAGAGACAATTTCTATTTCTGCCATGTTCATACTTTGCATCTTTATAGCCTTTAAACTTTTTAAAAAACATGTGTGGTCTATTTGTCTTCCAGCAATGACGCTATGGTATAAGTACAGCTGACACAATGTTATTTTCCTCATTTAGCCACTGGGGAAACTGAGGTGCAGAGTTGCTGGCAAAACTGGGGCTTGAACTCAAATTTCTTGCCTCCTAATCCATGGCTCTTTCTAATGTGTTCCAAAGTAGAGAAAAGTGTCTGAATGTATTATGCTTATATGTGTGTATGTGTGTATGCATGCATGAAGTACATGTATGTGTGTGTTTAATTAATCAGATAAAGGAAGGATTTTGAATTAGAAAATAACCAAATGTTTTCCTCATAATGCATTTTCTGGTAGAAAGATAACCATACATCCAATCCCCAAACTGATTTTTAACCCCACAAAAACAAAAATAAAGAAATCTCCCTATTTTGTATCTAAAATCACCTTTAGAAATTTACAGCTTGTATATTGTCTTAGTCTGCTCAGCTACCATAACAAACTACCATATTCTGGGTGACTGAACAGAAATTCATTGCCTCACAGTTCTGGATGCTAGAAGTCCAAGATTGAAGTGCCAGCCTGGTTGGTTTTTGGTGAGGGCTCTCTTCCTGGCTTGCAGATAGATGGCCACTTTTCCCTGTGTGCTCACATGGCAGAAGGTGGAGGTGGAGGAAGAGGGAGAACATGCTTTCTCGTATCTCTTCTTATAATCCTATTAAAATCATAAAGGGATTATGACTACCCACCCTTATGACCCCATCTAAACCTAATTATCTCCCAAAGGCCCCATCACCAAATATTACCACACTAGGTATTAGGGCTTCAACATAATAATTCAGGGGAGATACAATTCAGTCCATTTCACTCTAGCCCTGCTCCTCCAAAATCCATGTCCTTCACACATACAAAATAAATTTATCCCATCTCAACAGCCCCAAAAGTCTTCACTCATTCCAAGATCAATTTCAAAGTCTAAAGTCTAAAATCTCATCTACATATCATCTACATCAGACGTGGATAAGACTGAAGTTAAATTCATCCTGAGGCAAAATCCTTCTCCAGCTACAAACCTGTGAAACCAGACAAGTTATGTGCTTCTGAAAAACAACGGTGGGACAGGTGTAGGATACACATTCACATTCAAAAAGGAAAATATCAGAAAGAAGAAAGGGCTGGCAGTTCCCAAGCAAAACCAGAACCTAGCAAGTCAAATTCTGTTAGATCTTAAGACTCAAGTATAATCCTCTTTGGCTCAATGTCCCACCTTCCAAGCCCACTGGGGTGGCAGTGTCACCTTGGCTCTGCCTCAAGGGTCCCGGTGGAGGCCCTCTGACCTGTTGAAACCAAGATGGTGGCCCTAATTAGCTGTGAAAGGCCTCTGGGGTCATTTCCCCCTCCTGTTGAAGAGTAGGGCATGTTCACAGCCAGGTAACTCTACTATCTGGTCCCGCCAAAGCCTTGGAGTCCGACAACCTTCCTTCATTAAGTCTCCATCACCATCAGTTCCACTGAGCAGTGTTTTTGCTATTAATAGTATAATCCCACAAACTCTTTGTGAAATCCCTGCTCAGCCACACCCTTCATATGGCTAAATACGGCTTACTGTGGCTCTTCAGAGCAAGCCTTCTCACCTTTTGTCTGTAGCACGTACAGAGCCATATTTTTTGAAGTAGACACACACCTATAAGTCTTGTGCAGCTGGCTGATGCAGGTAAAAGAATCTTGGGGATTGTTTTAATCCAGGCTTCCCTTGACAAAACCCTTCTTCAAACCCATCTTTCTCACAGGCATTGAAGCATTAAAATGAAAATCTAATCATGTTATACTCCCCAGCAACAAGACAAGGCCCAGTCCTGCATCTCTCCAGCTTCATCCACTGCTTCCAAACTTGACCTGTATTTTATGCCAAATACAGTCAATTCTCCTCATTTGCTGTAGTTGTGTTCTATAAAGTCACTGCAAACAATGAAGTAGTGAATACCAAACCATTGTGCCTAGAGGAAATATAGGGTTAAGTTCCTGAGAGCCACTGGTCACATTTTATCAACTGATCGATACATACCCTTGTCTTGTGTGTGTTTCTCTCTCAAAACACCTTATGTAATGTCTACTGGTGATTCATTGACATCGAACTCACAGCCAGTAGCACCAGAACTCACACCTGGTTGCAGCTTGTCTAGCATGTGTACTTTTCCCATCAGCCTCTTATGCTTGGGAATACCAGACAGAGCTTCAGAACTATGTGTGGGATCTGTCTTAGCAAAATCACCAACAGAAAGCACAAACATGTGGGATGTGACACCCAATAGGCCACGAAAAGGATTCATGTTTGCAGCGTGAGAGCTGAAATGGGGAGACGGAGCATCCCCTGCTCCACTTCGTCTGGGAACAAGGCTTTCGGGTGACTACAGTATTTTGCTGCTCTGCACATGTGTGCAAATGACTGTGAAAGTGTTATAAGTGTTGATTTGGGGGTTATAAATAAATTTTAGCAAATAGGTGAATTTGCAAATACAAAATACGCTATTAAGGGGGATCAATGGGTACTTGCAATTTCTCACTCTCTGGTTCATAGCCCTTTGCCTGTGTTTCTGTCTGCACCCAAAATGCATGAAGGTGAAAAACTACACTCTGCAGAGCCGAAAGAAGTAGCACATGTTAAGTATCTATTAAACGGAACCAAACTTCATACGTGTTATACCCTCGTGTCACGCCAGCCAGGTTGCAGTATAAGAGCCTGTGCTCTTTTGGACTCACAATGAAGTCCAAGGGTAGAATGTGGAGCTCTCATATCCGACCTGTTAACTGGAAAGGCTGAGAATCTCTTCTGACCCCCTTGTTCTCAGTACACATGACGTAGGGATGGGTAGAGGAGTGGGCTGTTTACTTGGTGTGGACAGTACGTGGGTCCCTTAGACAATGAGAGCCTCCTATAGAGAAGGCTGGCCCAGCCAGTTGTCTCTAATGTTTAAAATATTCCTGTTAGAACTTTGTTTCTTTAGGTTAAGCATATGCAGACAGTTATAAAGGAGAGGGGAACTAATACATTTGAGGGGCTAGCGTGTGTAGGAGCTCTGCATGTGTTACCTTCTCTAATCCATACAACAATCCTATAAAGTAGGAAGAAATGTCTCTTTTAGAAATCACCAAAAGGCAGTGAAGTGAAGGGGCATGCAGAAAGACAGTATGTGGTGGTCGGGCCAACATTTGTAGCCAGATTTGTTTGATCACAGAGACCTGGTTATTTTTATTACCCTACACCACCTTTTAAAACACATTTAAACACAAATATTCCTGGGCAGGGGATCATACAGCCATTATCAGTCATGAATTATTTCTTTCAGTCATTCAACAAATATTGGTAGAGAGTGTACAATGTGCAAAACAGCATGCCAGGGACTAGAAGGAATATGATGTTGAATCAGGCATGGCTCCTAGCTGCACAGGAGAATATGTACAAAATTAATTAGAATAGGAGTGGAAATTGTATGTGCCACAAAAGAGGAGTAGAAAACGGGGCCGTCTCCTTAGCCAGGAGAGTGAGGCAGGCTCCATAGAGAAGGGCGCCCATACTTGACTGGAGCTGCAGAGTTTGGGGAAGAGCAACATGAGCATGGGGACAGCCAGGCAGGGGCCCCAGGACGAGAAAGTGTGGGAGCTGAATGCAAATGTGAGGAGCACACAGTAAGGCAAGATGGGGGGATCACTGTAAAAATAACTTCATTGCCAGAGTCAGACCTTGGCACTTTATTTGTTGGGTAGCAGAAGGCACTACCAGTGCCCGAGAGAGGGAGTGGAGTGATTTGTTGGTGGCAGTGTGCTAGTTTGCCAGGACTCCAGCACAAAGTGCCGCAGATTGGGTGACTTAAACAACAGAAATTGTTTCTCCTGGTGCTGGATATTAGACGTCTGAGATCAAGGTGCCGGCAGGGTTGGTTTCCTAGGAGGCCTGTCTCTGTGGCTTGCAGAGGGCCACCTTCTCCCTGTGTCTTCATGTGGCCTTCCTTCTATGTGTGTCTGTGTCCCAATCTCCTCTCCTCTAAGGACACCGGTCATCTTGGATTAGGGCCCACCCACGTGACCTCATCTGAACTCGGTTACCTCTGTGAAGACCCTATTTCCAAATACAGTCACATTGTAAAGTACTGGATGTTAAGACTTCAGTATATGAACTTTTGTGGGATACAACTGAGCCCGTAACACAGGATGAGATGGCTCACGAGAAGGAGAAAGTGGGGAGCTGTGACAGCAGCTGTGAACAGGCAGCGGCCGTGGGAGACGGACAAGAAGAGACAGTCTGATGGTTCTCCTCTTTGTAAGGAAGACGAAAACAGCGAAAGTTCTGTAACAGGTGCCGTAAGAGAAAAGAGAAGGCAGCTAGAATTAACTTGGCAGGTTTTCTTCAACCCATAGAGACATCCCTACAGCCATCACTTCTCACTGCTTCCCTGTGACAGGAGTGTTGCCTCTGGTTCCCTACCCACGCAGGACAAAATGTCTCATTACTCTATAGTCTCAGCGTTTCTATCACATTCTCTCATGCCCAGAATCTGAACCACAGCCAGGACATTCCTGAGTGACAGCTCCCATGAACTAATTATTGATGTTCCTGGCACAAAGTCTGGGTGGGCATTTATTCCCATTACCCGAGCCCGGTGATGAATGGAGCTTTGCACAGGCTGCATAATTTCTTCGTTTCTCCATAAGTCTGTGCCTTCTGCTGGCATTTTAAGGAATGTATTTTTATGGAGTTTGGAGCTATTCAGTAATTTTCCAGGAGGGCACATTGCCCAGGCCAGATGGACAGATTTTTTTTTTTTCTGGTTCCAGCTGGTGAAGTCCTGTTTGATAAGATTCTATCCCATCCCACTTGAACAGTGATGCGCAATTTGCTTGCGAGGTGGGTGGTGGAAAATGACTCTATCGGCAGCTTGTTATGGTAGGCTGGAGCGAGGAGGCCACCCTAGGACCAAAAACCTCCCCAATGTGCAAGGGAGCTAGAACTGAGGGACTCTGCAGTCACACACTCAAGCAATGCCAAGGAAGTACACTATTGTTCGTAGATGTACCAAGATCATAACATGGGACATGATGGGGCAGGACGTCAAGGAGCTGTTCTATCCGAGAGAGGGTTAGTCACTACACTGAGAGCCCTATGTTCCTCTCTGAATCCATCTGTCTTTAGAAAGAGAAGCTGGATGCAGTGAAGAATGGTAGAGAGGAATGAACTTTGGCTTTCTAAAGAGGGTCACTTAAATTTTCAGTTATGCTGCATTATGAGGTCATTTTTAATCTATTGTACTTTGCAGTTATTGGACCAGAGCCTCCTTGCATGCCAAGTCCTCAGCAAGGTGGTGTACACATCAAATGAGAGGGGTATGTAAGGTTCCTGGCACAGGATCTGACACCTGGCAGGTGTTCCTTGTGTGAGACTCCTTGGGTTCACTATGGGTGTATGAGATCCCCTTTTTTTGTTGTTTTTTTGAGATAGGGTCTCACTCTGTCACCCAACTTGAAGTGCAGTGATGCTATCATAGCTCACTATTACCTCAACCTCCTGGACTCAGCTGATCCTTACAACTCAGCTTCCTGAGTAGCTGCGACTACAGGCCCACGCCACCATGCCTCGGTAACATTTTAAAATTTTTGTAGAGATGGGATCTTGCTATCTTGCCCAGGCTGGCCTCAAACTCCTGGCCTCAAGTGATCCTCTCACCTCGGCCTCCCAAAGTGCTGGGATTACAGGCCTGATCCACTGTTCTGGGTCCATTTTTTATTTATTTTTTTCTAACTAACATTCTAAAGGGAACTGAGGCCAGAAAATATTTTCAAAGAAAACTACCCTTCCATGGGAAGTGGTAATGACATCATCAATCAATAAAAACACCTGGACTTTTTTCCCTTTTCTTTTTAGTTTTTGAATATCTCCTTAAATTTACTGAACACTAATAATTTTTTATATCTGCTTCTGAAACTTTCTCCTTCCTGCCTCGGACTGTGTCAGTGGGAAGGCAGACCCTCTGTGAATTCTCTCTGCTTACTGTTTCTCCTGGTCTTCCGGCAAGTAAGAAATCTTTGATATCATTTTATTCTATCAGATATTTTACTTCAAATTCTCACTTTCCTCTTGCAATATTCCACCTGCTTCTGCTAACATAAAACTCTCAAAGACCAATCATTTTTTCCAATCTCACTGCAGGCAAATATCTTGACTTTGACCAGAAGGCAACACAAAAGTTTCCAAGAAAAATTCCATTTAATAGATAAGAAAATTAAGTTGCTCAAAGACTAAATGACTTGTCCTAGATATGGCCCTAGAAACCAAGGCTTGTATTTTTTCCATAAAACCTACCAGAATAAAGAAAAGAACCAGGACAAGGAGGTTTAACAAATAACTAATCAACCAAAACAAAATTAAAATGTTAGCACAAACCATAAAAGAAAAAAATAATAAATTGGAGACTTCATCCAAATTTAAGTGATCTGCTCTATCTAGAATATATGAAGAGCTCTCAGAACTCAATAATAGGAAAACAAACAATAAGAAATGGGCAAAATATCTGTATAGATACTTTGGTAGAGAAGACATGTGGATGGCAAATAAGCATGTGAAAAGATCATTACCATCATTAATTTAAAATAGCAGGGAAAAAACACATACAACAGTTGTCTTTGTGTTCTAGTGAGAATGAGGAGTAACTCCATATATTACTGGTCAGAGTGCAAAAAGGTACAGCCACTTGGGAAAGTGGTTTGGCAGGTTCTCCCAATAATCACCATACATGTACCATATGACCTAGCAATTGCATTCCTAGGTATCAACCCAAGAGAAATGAAGATACAAGTCCACACAAAAAAAACAGTTCATGAGTGCTTGCACCAGCTGTATTCATAATCCCCAAGACTGTAAGCAACCCAATGTCTGGTGGCTGGTGAACGGAGAAATTGTGGTAAATCTATAAAATGGAATATTACTCAACAATAAAAGGACCAACATAATGAAAGGAATAGCAATATAGATAAATTTCAAAAGCATTATGACAAGTGAAAAAAAATCAAATTCTAAAGGCTACATATTTTATAATTCCAGTTATATGACATTCTGCAAAAGGCAAAACTAAAATATCAAAGACTAGATCAGTGATTGCCAGGAGCAAGGGTGAAGGTTGGGGTGGATGACCACAAAGGGCACAAGGGAATTTCTTGGGGTGACGCAGAATTTCCTGGGGTGATGCAGAATTTCTACATCTTGATGTGTTGATGATTACCTGAGAGTATACATTTGTCAAAAGTCAAACAACTGTATATCAAAAAAGTGAATTTTACTCTATATGAATTTTACCTTAATAAATATGTTTAAAGGTGAAACGTAAAAAGGAAGCTTGTGACTAACCCTCTATTTTACATCCATTCATTCTTTATCCAACCCTTGCCGGGGAGGTCTCGGATGCCAGATGTTGCCCGATAGTTCAGAAATGTAGAGGTAAATAATGTGGTCTTTCCTCATGGTGTGGTGGAAGTGGTAAAAGAAAATTTGGCTGTTTTGTGACAGCATCTTCTTTGCTGTGACAGAGAGAGCACAGAGAAGGGCCGAGGTTGTGGAGGAAGAAGGATAGGAAGGCTCCCCGCTAAGAATGTGCCGGAGCTGAGGCTTGAAGAACAATTAGATGGTGAGGGGAAGGCATTCGGGGTGTAAGGAACAGCGGGAGAAGAAACACAGGGGCAGCAGAGAGCCAGGGGGGTGGGTCCTCTCCTCCTCCCTCATCAGCTGCTGTGGAGGGCATCAAACAGCCAGCCAGAGCTTCTCTGACCAGCACTGACCCCCTAGAAGAACAGAAGGAAGGCTGGTCCCCTGACCCATAGCTCTCACAGCGTAGGCATTTAGAAAGTCCTCGCTCAATTCTGCCTCACAGTCGAATTTCAGTGATGAACATAGGAAACATAGAAAGACTGACAAAAATAGGTGACTGCCACAGTGGCAATTATTGAAGCAAGAAACTCTGATGGGTGCTAAACTTAATGGGTAAAAGGATGATGAGAAGCAGGGTATTTGCATAGTCACAAAGGACATTATAACATTTTATCAAAGAGAAAATAGAAACTACAGTGAAGAAACCTCATGGACACCACCTTAATCAAGGTACCCAAGTAAGCCTCACCATAAATGAGACAGGTTGTTACCAGGTGGCCTCAATATGACACTCTGAAAGGGCACAGTGTCACTTCTGTGGTATTCCTGACAGAAATGCTATCTCAGATCAGGCTGCTGTGACAAATTACCATAGATGACAGGGTGGCTTAAACAAAAAATATTAGTACTTATTTCTTATGGTTAGGGAGGCTGGAAAGTCCAAGATCAAGGTGCCAGCAGATCTGGTGTCTGGTGAGGTCCTGCTCCCTGGTTTGCGGGTGGCCATCTTCCTGTTGTGTCTTCACAGGATGGAAAACAGAGAGAGAGAGGGAGCAAGCTCCAGGTCTCTCCTTAGAAGGGCACTAATCCCATTCTTAAGGTCTCCACCCCCATTGTTGAATTTCTTCCCAAAAGGACCCACCTCCTCACACTATCACATCCAACATATGAATTTTGGGGAGGCACAAACATTCAGTTCAAATGCACAGCCTCGCTCTAATCCTACGAGAGACATCTGACAAACCCAAACTGAAGGCTGCTCCACAAAATAACTGAAGGCTGCTCCACAAAATAACAAAATAACTAGGGACTTCAAAAGTCCCTAGGCCATGAAAGAGAAAGAAAAACTGTCATGGGTGGGAAGAAACCAAGGAGACAGAAAAACAAATTGCAATATGTGATCATGAATTAGATCCCAGACCGCAAGAAGGACATTAATGGGAAAACAGACAAAATTCAAATAATGTCTATAGATTAGTTAATAGTAATGTGTTCATGTTAATTTCTTGATTTTGATTGTACCAAATTAGGTACAATGTGAACATTAGAGAAATCTGAGTGAACGGTATATGAGAACCCTCTATAGTATATTTGCAACTATGCTGTGAGTCTAAAATTATTTTTTCAAAAACTTAAAAAGAAAATATTTTCTGAAGAGGGTAAGATATGATAAAACTTTCTACGTTCTTTCTACTGCTAGCTCTTTTTATTTATTTATGTTTTTCCTCAAACTGAACAAAGCACAATTATGAGCTTCTATAACTAGGGGCACCAAACATCATCTTGTAGGACAGAAACATCTATAACTAGGGGCAACAAACATCATCTTGTAGGACAGAAACATGCTCTTACTTTATCTTTCTGTCTTTAAACATTATAGGATCATACACTTAACATATTGACTGCCACACCAGAAAAAAAAAAATTCCTTGGGACCACGGTGTTTTATTATGAAAATAGAATAAAAACTTTGAAAACAAAATGATCCTTTCTAATGTAATGAAAAATTTGTTATGTTTTATTGTTTCCTGTGTGTAAGTTACATGCAACTTGAAAAATAGTTCACACAGCTCTCAAGATGAAGAAACATGTGAATTACATATGCTTCATATGGCCTGGGGCTCAAAACTAGCATGGGTTAAATACAACTCACATGGCAGTTAATGTGTTAAAAGTCATCTCAGCCATTCCCAGTTCTCAGGGGTCTCAAATCTAAATTCCCTCCTAGCATAAGAAAGCCTATGCTGTTGCATAACATTCCACATGCTATCAAGATTATGAAATGTTCACCAGCCTAAGTTCAACATCACATGCTGCAGAATAGAGGATACCTGTGATTTGCTTAAAAGTTGGAGATTATCTTTCTCAGTTAAGGGGTTTTAATTGCAAATCAGGGAACTGGCACTTTGAGTTGGGATTTCATACAACAGCCTGCTGTTGTCCGGTGCTGCTATCAGTGCTGAGTGCTGCACGGGGTCAGTCTTCCGCAAAAACGATAAGCCAGATTTTCTCATGTGTATCTGAGTTCTATTTGGCTCCCTCAGACACTCTGGTTTTGTTTTCTGTTTGAAGAACTGAAGGTCAAGCAGAGAGAACACATTTTTTCTTGATAACCTTTTGATATAAAGTTAAAGTGGGTTTTAAGATCCAATTGTACCCGAAGAGGATAGAATGAAACCTTTCCAACACCACTTGCCAATGCAAGGGATTGTTGGGCTTTAGGCAGACCAATATCCATTTTCCTTTTCTGACTGCCTCAGCTTCCTGGGGGTAATTAACTCTCTCTCCTTCACTCTGCGCAGTGCTGGTGGGATGGGAAACCCAAGTGCTTGCACACAGCAACTACAGCTGATGGTGACTTTGAAGGCTCCTGCTGCTAGATCCTTCCTTTTGCTCTCCAAGTACATCCAAATGCATAGCATGAGTTCTGATGTTGGCGGATTGGTCACTCCATTCTCAGACTTGAAACTTGAGTAATTAAGGAGGTAAGAAAATGCTAAGTTCAATTCCTCCAGTGCTGTGGCCACCTGAAGCTATGGAGATGGTCCCAGTGGAGAGATTCTCTAACGCTCTGGGTCGCACATTTCAAACCCAGTTCTTCACCTTTCTTCATCCTAGGAACTGGTCCACACCATGCCAACAAATTCCCTTTTTTTGAAAAGCCAGCCAGATTTTCTACCTGCTGTTTGCCACCAGAGAACTCTAGCTGGTTCAGTTTTCAAAATCATGAGAAAACCCTTAACTGGCTCCCAACTCAAAGAAAAGGGTTCCCAATACTCTGTAGTCCCAGAACCTGTGGCAGTACTCTGAGGGGAGCCTGGCTTCTGGAAATGTAGAATGCAGACTTCAACCTTTTAAGCTTTTGAATCACTGCTGAGAAGAATGAGAATCTTTTAAAATATGTAATCACTTACTAAGTACCTTAAACTAGAATTAAGTAATTTCAGAGTATCAATAGAAAATGGTTGCAACATGCACTTTATACCAGTTTCTATATACATGCATCATGTTTATTAATAGAAATTATCAGGGTTTATAGATTTGTCTTTACTGTAGGTATAATTTTCCATCTTGGCACTTGAAAAATAAAATGTTAATGAGACATAACCCTAATGACTGAGACTTCTGAGAGTAAAGTCATTACAAAATTTTTTTTAAGATTTGCCTCGTTTCTTAAAAGTTTAATATACACCTATCATATGATCCAAACCATTCACTCCTAGATATTTACTTAAGAAAAATAAAAGCATATATCCATACAAATGACTTATACACAAATTTTTATAGCAGCTTTATTTGTAGTAACGTAAAACTGGAAACAACCCAATGTCCATTGACAAGTGACTGAACAAACAAATTACGGTATATCCCTACAATAGAATACTACTCAGCAATAAAAAGGAGATGTGTAGAGGCCAAGGGGAAACTTCCCCTTTGCCCTCTGAAGATTCGCTGAAAAATCAACTCTCAAAAGGCAGACTAATAGGAGAAATGACATACAAATTTATTAACATGCATGGAGGGAAAACCATGGGGTGATTACTCCAACCTCCCGATGGGGTATAGAAGCTTATTTACCCTCTTTCAGAGGGAAGGGTGTAGATGGAGTATGTGGACGATTCTTTTGAGGGGCAGAGAGTGAGTGTTACTGAGAATGAAGGGACTAGGGAGATGGAAATTAATCTGTAAATGATTGTCTCTGGAATTTTTTTTTTTTTTTGAGACAGAGTCTCACTCTGTCACCACCTGGGTAGAGTGCAGTGACATCATCGTAGTTCACTGCAACTTCAAACTCCTGGGCTCAAGCAATCCTCCCACCTTGGCTTCCCAAAAGTGCTAAGATTACATCGCACTGGCCTCTCTCTGAAATTTGAATGAGACTGAGAGACAGGCATTATCTTGAGTAACAAAATATAAGATGTCTAAAAAGGGCAAGATAGTTGAGCTTTTATACCATCTTGAGGTTACAGAAAGAATAGGGGCTTGGATGGTGGCAGACAGGTTATGATGGGAAAACATAACCTGTCTGGGAGGAAAAGGAGAGGAGTCCTGGCTAGCAAAGGTTATCTTGCTATGCAGATGACACCTCATGGGTAGTAGTCCTCCAAGAGAACAGATGGTAAGTGTTTCTTCCAGACCTTTAAAGGTGTCAGACTCTCAGTTAATCTTTCTTAGATGGGACAAGTGAGGGCCTCAGAGAAATCCTGGCTGCATCAATGCAGATTTTCCTTACCGATTCAAATCTCCAGCCACAAAAGAAAGCTTTTCAGCTTTTCTTGTATTTTCAGCCATTCTGAATAGCCATCTTGAAATATGTCAAAGAAGTATATTTAAGGTGAAATATGTTGGTTTCCTTCACATGCAAGAACATGGATAAATCTCAATTATGCTGAATGAAAGAAGACAAACAGAAGAACATACACTGTATGTGCTCCTTTTATATGCAATTCTAGAACGACGCAAACTGATCTATTGTGACAGTGAGTAGATCAATGGTCCCCTGAAAAAGGGGGAAGAGATCCAAAGGTATGTAAGGAAACTTTTGTGGGAGACAGATACATTTGATATCTTGACTGTGATGATGATTTTACAGATGTACGCATATGTCAAACTTATCAAGTTATTCACTTTAAATATGTGCGGCTTATTGTATGCCAATTATTCCTCAATAAAGCTATTGGAAGGACCAAATCCACATACTTGCCTGCCAGATTTGGTGCTAGATCATCTGTCAGGAAAATGCAAAATATAATACTAGCCTCAGAAATATCTGAAATCATGCAGTTCAGGTGTTGGCCAGAGAGTAAATATTTCTGGCTTTGTGGGCCATGTGGTCTCTGTTACAATACTCAACTCAGTCGATGTGGAATGAAAACAGTTCTAGAAATAATAATATGCAAATGAATGACAGTGGCTGTGTCCTAATAAAACTTTATTTACAAAAATAGGCTATAGTTTTCTGACTGTAATCTAGTTGCACACATTTATTATGCAAAAACTGAGAAGTGAATGCTATATAGTGAGTGGCAGCTTGTAGGAATCAGAAGTTACTGTAATACTTTTTATCAACCTTTAGTTACAGAAATGTAAGTTAAAACTGTATTTGAGCCAATGCCAAAATGTCACTCCATAGATTGCCAACGGCAATGGGAAATGCATCTTTATGGTAGAGAAATCTGCAAGTCACCATCTTAACTAATACCAACATTTATCACAAAGAGTGGGATCATCTGACTTTACACGCTTCCTGATGTAATGCAAAATGAAGGAGGCAGCATCATTTATGAAGAATTATTGCCAACAGGGTTTAATATCATTATAATTGAATCAAGCCTTTGGATCTCATCTCCAGCCTGTAGGACATACGTGGGAAACAGGAACAAATTAAACACCCTGAGGAAAGAATCAGAGAAACCTATAATAGGGAACATGTTACAAGACAGCTGGCCTGATCTCTTAGAGAAGTAAATGCTACAGGAAAAAATATTTGTGAGAAAGATTGCTCTAGATTAAAAAATTTGTTGACTTCTAGTTTGAAAAAAACTGCTGTAAAAATGTTGCAAGTAATACCATGGTTTCAAAGTGTCCTCCGAATTTCATCTGTTGGAAGTTTAGTCCTGAGATTCCCATGTTGATAATATTTGGAGGTGGAGCTTCTGGGAAGTAATTAGGGTTAGAGAAGGTCATCAGGGTGAGAGCCCATGATGGGGCAGGTGGCTTTATAAGCAGAGGAAGAGAGACGTAAATTGGCATGCTCTTGCCCTCTCAACATGTGATCTCCTTGCCACATTATTATGCAGCAACTAGGCTATCATCAGATGCCGGCACTATGCTCTTGGACTTCCCAGCCTCCAGAGATGTAAGGTAAATAAACTTATTTTCTTTATAAATAGCTCAGTCTGCAATATTCAGATATAACAACAGAAAACAGACTAAGATAGGTAACAATGGAGAAATTTGATTATAGTCTAGCTATATTATCAAATTTGACTTTAGTTATATATTATCTAGTGTAGATAATATTATAAAATGGCTGTGAATTTTCCTAGGTAGAGTAATAATATTGTGGTTTTGCAGGAAAATATTTTTATTTTAGGAAACAAATGACAAAATATTTAGAGATGATGTATCATGATGTCAGTGACTAGAAAAATATGAACATATAAAGAGAAATAAAACAAATATGGAAATAGGTTAACAATTGTCGAATTCAGGTGATGAGTATTTACATGTGCTTATCATACTTTTCTTTCAAATTCCTGTATATTTAAAAGTTTTCATTAAAAAAAAGTTGAGGAAATTATTTTATTTGATGATACAACTTGAGAGGAAAATATTTTTATAAAGACATATTTAAATTCTGTTAAATTGTCCTTTTTGATCAAGACAGTAACAAAAAGGTGAGAAAATAACCATTCCATCACAGGATAAAATAAGAGCCCATTAACATCAAACTCTATGGCATGTGTTTTCTAATAGTTAATTAAAAGAAGAAAAACAATTTCTGAAAAGGAAAACAGATGTCACCTGGCCCTTTAATTAAGAGATACAAATTTGAATGACCAAGAAACTCTAAGAACATTTATTGTGACTTTACCCCAACATTTGAGACAAGGGCAGAATTCATCAAAACAAAATTTATTTTCTATAATTGTGACACTTTAATAAGGTAGGAAAAAAGCTACAAAATCTCCAGGCTCAGACAAAGAATAAACTATAGTGTTTTCAGATAACTAATGCAAGACATGACACAATGTTGGAAGGGGAAAAACAATCTCTCAGAATTGGGGAAGTTAAAGGGTCAATGTGAACCAGTCAGGTGGCCTTGGCTGCCTCTTACCATTTTAGGCCCTCTGTGCTTTGTGCCTAATGACCACAGTGTCTTAGGCTTCATACCTTTTCCCTATTTTTTCACTTTTTATCAATTAATCATTGAGTAAGGAATGAGATGAATCTCTGTAAATTGTGTCTGTCTGAGCCTGACTCTGGGAGAGAAGCACCTACCAAAACGTCATTGTGACCCTGCAGGCGGAGGAAGACAATAGGCCTCATGACCCAGCACAGCGGCGCTATTGGCACCCCACCTGTGTCCCTTTTGCAGGCTCCATGCCTGAGCAGACAACCTGCATCTGCCTGCATGCACAGGGCTCTCAGTAGCCCTGAGAGTCCATTTAGCTCAAGTGTGGGGTGTGCTGGGAGTGCCAGGGAGCTAATGCTCTCTAGGAGCAGCTTCCAACCAAACCTGACACAAATCGGTGGATAAACAGCCCAGATCCACTGGGTTGGACAACTCTAAGGCATGTTCTACACTGCCTCCCAGAGGTCCCCACAGGATTGAGCCCCTTTTGCTCACTGCCATAATCTGCTCAGTAGATATTCTTTATTGGCCTCTTTCTCTTCCCTTTCTCACTTCCTCACTCTCTTACCAGTGTTTCCTGGGATCATTTCCCAAATAAACTACTTGAATTCAGTTTTATGTATGCAAGTTTCTTTTTAAGGGGACTATGCAAGATAAGACACACAGGCTCCAGGATCTCTGATAACATGGGCACCCCCATGGACCAAATACATAGCCCATGCATGGGATGCAGATACTCTGGAGGTTGAGTTTGGATTAAAGGGGTCATCCAGGCTTAGCCTCTGTTAACAGATTGACCCTCCTTTAACTAACCAGCTCAACAAAGGAAGGTTGTGGTAGTAGAAATGGTTATTAGGTAGGAATGGGACCAAACTACTCTTTAGTTTTTAAGACTTAAAACACTTTCTCCCCCAAGGAACTATCCAAGGTTCTGAATTACCTCTAACCAAGCAAACAAGTACCCTTATCTCTATTCATAATCTACAGTATCTATCTGCCTGGGACCCTGTCCTTCTTAAGGTACCTCCTGATTGACACCAGCTGCCTCACCTCACTGCTATCCTATCTGGCTATGACCAACCTGTATAATCAGCTTCCTGCCCTCTGCTCATTGGGACCAACATCTGCACCTGCACTGCCTGGCTCCTCACTTGATGACCTGGCTCTATCTGCTTTTGTATGAACATCTAAATTGTTGCTTTTAAAAATCAATATATCCTAAATAGAGTTTCCTTCTTTCTAGAGAATTTCTCATAGTTGCCTTCAATGTTTATCTAAAATTATCATTCATACTTAATTCTGAAGCAGTAAGATGCTGACATAAATATTTTATTTCAGAAGAGAATTGAAGTGTCTGGAATTATAGAAATATGTCAGTGTTTCTGAAGCTTCATGTTTTGGTTCCCTCTACTTCTGCTTTCTCTAATCATCACAATAAGATATTCACTTCATTTTTTTTCTTTTCCTTTTAGTCACATCTGGTAACACTTCAGCTTTTAAACACGTCTCAGAGCATAATGAGGACATGTTTAAAAGATACACTAGGCCGTTTGAAGATTCCTTGTGAATGGAAGGACCACATCTTTGCATATTCCTGAAATTGGATTTGATACGGTAAGGCAATATTTTAACATTTTCGTTGAACTATGTCTGTTATTAAAATTTTGAAGAGAGGAACAAAAACAGAATCACCAAAAAATTATTCTTTTCCTATAATCTAACAATAGAATAAACTTAGTAAATAGTCAAAATTAAATAGTTAAATAGCCAAATGACAAAATAATTATAAAATAAAAAAAAAAGTTCAACATATGCCTTAAACTTTTAAACATGACGGCCAAACCACCCCCTCCCAACAAAAAAGCAGGCAGAAAGGAATGGGAGGGGAGCGGAGGGGAGAAGAGGGGAGGGGACGGGAGCGGGGAAGGAATTGCTGATACTGTACATTGCAATCTCTAACCTCATCAGTGACCCCTGAGCACCGGGGACTGATGGTGAGATGAAAGAATACTGCATATTCTCATTAATATCTTCCAAGGTGAATAAAATAGACTGAGGAGTTAATGAGGTAGTTCTGGGAATGGTAAAAGAAACAAACTTCCAAAACAGAAAGCCACTATATTCTGTGCAGGGCCTCCGCAGAAGTGGAAAGAGCCACCCAGGCTTGCCATGCTCTAGGGCACTGTGCTAGGTTGGCGGAAGGAATCAAAGTTCACAGGGGTTGCTTATGGTTCTACACATGTCATGGGGTCTCAGAAGACAAAGGGTAAAATCTGTATCTCCCAGAAATATCTGCACCCACAAACTCAAGAAAATTTGCCTCTTCATTTACCTGTGAACCCTCAACCCCAGAGAAGTGGGGGTAAAAAATAATAGAATACTTCAAACTATAACTCAGAAGGGGAGAACTAACAGGTTCTATATATAGAAGTATGCCAAGGAAAATCACTTTGCCATATATCACTAAATTGTTGGTCTGAACAGAGCTATGCATACAAAGAAATAGCATCCTACCTTTGCAAATATACTAAGCACATGGAAAGAAAGAAAAAGAAAAAGAGGGATAATAGAACAGAGAGTATAAAAGCAGAAGAACCCAAGGTGGGAACCAATATAACCCAAGGACCCAAAGTGTATTATTTATGAATATTTCTCTATTAAATAATCCAATTAAAATGTGAATTCAATAAATCACAAACTCAAAGATACTGTAAGAGAATGAATTGGAAAAGGAGGTTTCAGAGTTAAAAAAAAAATTTAAAAAATCAAAACACCACCAGTAGAAAAAATATTAACGGATAAAAAGTAGTGTAAAAGACTAGGCATGGCTAAAGCACAAAACAGTGGCATTGAGATTATAGAAGCAAATGCAGAGGGAGAAACAATGAGATGAATATAGTTAAGAGAAAATGACAACTCTGCATGACAAAAATAATGGGCAGTATAAGAATAATTGATTTCTCTGAATTAAAAAATCCAACATATGGAACATAGGAAACACTGAGAAATAAAATATAGGAAAGTATCTCTAGAATAATGAAAGAACTAAGCTAGGATATAATAAAGAAATTTTAAAAAAGCAACAGAGAAAAAATAGCCTCAAGACTTGGCCTGGTTATGCTTTTGAATATCATGATAAGAAAAATATTTCTCAGACTTCAAGTTAGAAAAAAACAAATTTCTTGTAAGAGAGGAATAAGTCAGACCATACATAGACTTCTCCAGAGTCTATTACATTCCAGGAAACAATGGAATTGTACCTACTGAGTTCTGAGGGAAATGTGTCAGTTGACCCAAGAATACTACCCACTGCTAGGTTGGCGTCTTAAGTTTGAAGTCAAGAAGTGGACATTCGCAAGCCTGAAAGAACTCAAGAAATTTAGTAACTGTCAACACTTTCCAAAACCACCACTTGGAAATAAAATACCATCCATCGGGTGAGGAGTCATAATAAAACAGAGTTGCTGTGTAAATGGGCAAATGGTGAGCACCAAATTCACTTAGAAACCTAAGGAATAAATGGCCAGAACTGAACAGGTGTAGAAAAAATGTAAATATCACCTGCTCTAAAAAAAGTAAAATACAAAGCTCTCTTCATGGGCATCATAATGACTTTTTTTTTACATGTGGAATCCATATTGACAGTCGATGCCGTTTTGTTCTTCACATTTTGGTCTGTGAGTAGAATGATGTGTTCAATTTCAGGGAGGACACTAGGCTAGTTGTATGTGATGGTTGAAGGAAGAAAAGCTCCTGCTTGTAGGAATATGGGGGACGGTCATTTTAATTTGGTTTTGTTTCCACTGGAGAGATTGGAGAAAGTTAATAACTTGTGGTGACACAAGAAAACAACAGAGCGACTTTTACTCCCGGGAACTAAAAAAGTACTTGGGGGATGAACTTCCAACTATCTCGGAGTTTGAAAGCCATAGATAGGCAGAGACACCACGAGTGTATTTAGCAAGTCCAGGACAAGCTCTGTGCTACAGAAGCAATGAAAGATTGCATCCCCAGAAATATAACATCAGACATATTCCAAGGCTGGCATCAGAAAAGCTAGAGTTTCTTAGCTTCATCTGAATTAATGTGTGCTATGTTGATGTCTTTTAACCAAATTTTTTTTCTATAACCCAGGATTTAGAGTGTTTAATGAGTGTCCATAGAGATTTTTTTTTTCATATAAACTGTAATAACCTCTTTCTAGGGAGAGTGGTTATTCAATGACATATAAAGCACTTGGCAAAACTGCTCAGAACTTAGTAGGTGCTCAGTAAGTGGTAGCTATAAACTAGGTAATGAGCAGACAATGTGTACAATACACTACCTTGTGTAATCTCTGAGTTAGCCTGAGTTCTGCAGAAAACAGACTCTGAGACAACAGCTTATCTGCAGCTCCTGTATTAGGGAGTAGAATCCCAGGGAAGCAGAAGCGATGGAAAGGAGTAGGGTGGAGAAGACAACAGAGCAAGGATGAGGTAGTGTACTACAGAGATGGCCGCTGCTTCATATGAAGCCCAACTAATTGTAGCATCTCATGGAACCCTCTTTTCAGAGCCTATAAAGGCTACTGAATCTTAAGATGGTCTGTTAGTAAAGGGGGCAAAGGATGAGGGAGGAAATTTATCTACTAGCTCTCATCTCTCACTGTCCAAAGGTCTAACCCATTGGGCATTAAGTCCCCTGCACCTTTGCCATGTGCCCGGGTGAGTGCCAAGCAGGTCCTTACGCATCTCAAGCCTCAGTGGTGACAAGGAAGCCAGACCTGTATTGAAGATATGAGGTTCAAGATGTGGGCTTGAGGCAAGGCACTGTGGGTAATTCTGACACAATGTCCTTTGTGGCCATGGCAGTTATGAGAACCTCCATGAAGTTTGTCATCAAAGTGAAGGCCAGGGAAGAACAAGTGGACAAGAGTCCTGGAGGCAGGTGAGCCTATGATGGTCTGAAGGGGGGCTAAAAGCTTCTAGCACACCTAGGGTTTGAAAACTCCTTGTAAACATTATATATTGAATTATATTTTGCCACTCAAATATTCTGGGAGATGGTAATATAGCTCCAGCCTCCAGGAGTTCCTAATATTCAAGCTTTCTTTTACTTGGTAGGTGTCCTACACTATATCCAATAGCTGTTGGTACAAAAATCAAGATTTAAGTACTAGTGGCGTACTTAACAAATCAAGCATTTTGTAAGCAAAAAAATCTCTGTACTACGAATAATTGCTCTTTAACATTTTGTTTTGATATGTTGGATTTTCTACTGAGAAAACACTCTTATGCAATGTCTGTCTTTTTTAGGCTATTTTGATTCGGTTTGCTATGAGATTCTGTGACATCAGGAATTTTTAGCATTTTCTGCTGAAATGTGAAGGCTATCTGTTACACAATGTATCTGACTCACATATTCAGCCTCGAACTACTTGGGAGGAGAGGCAGCTCCTTGTAGAGCTGTGTTCCTCCACGGCAGCCCTAGAGGACAACAAACTCTCAATTAATATTTGTTCAGTGGGAAACATGCTAAATAAATGATGGCATAGCCTTACAATACAGCACAGTTCTAAAAAAAAACAATAGGTTTATTCTAATGCAACATGAGGAGATGGAAAACAATTGTTTAGGTGAAATAAAAAAGTTACAGAATATGTATAGATTCATCCTATCTTGATTACATATGCTTATACACATGTATGTGGATATGCATATTTAGAAATCTAGAAGGAAAGATCACACACTAAACTGTTAAAGGCTACTACCTGCAGGAATGAGATTAGTAGAAAGGGAAAGAATTTTTTCCTCTTACCCATATTGTTTGTGGTTTTTTACAACAAACATTTATCACTTGTATAATCTAAAAATGAACAAGTAAAATAAATAATGCTTTGAATGAATCATGGATATTGGATGACACAGTAGAAAAACACCAGCAACCGAGTACAGATAAATACTTAGTTTTGACACTGAATTAGTCAGGTACCATCTCTCATTTAATACTATGTGGAGAAATTGTTAGTTCCATTTTTGTTTTAATCCCTATGAGAACCATTGGAACCTCTGCATCCTGAACGGCCCCAAAATAATGGTGTTCTTGGCTGACTTGCTTGGCTATATATCATTGTATTTACAGCATCATTCTTTCTTCTGCAGAGAGCTCTGTTTACAATTCTAATAAAGAGATGAGAAACTTTGTAGCCAATGTAGGTCACTCAGCTATGCATAACTGGAGTGGCTGTCTTTGCTTGTCTTAATTCTCAGATTGTTACTACCTAAGTCTGCTCCAAACAGAAATATTTTTGTGCACTGTGAACATTTAACACTATAGTAGTCAGGTGTTCTGAAATAAGTGGTCTCTACACCCTAATCAATCCCACCTAGCACAGCATGATAAATATCTAAAGTCCTTAGAAATGAGGGCTCAGTTATTTCAGGCTGTGTTCATTTCTCAGATAGTTTTGTGACTTCTCCCACAATGCTTAGAGAATTACCCAGCAAAGACAGAGGCACCGATTTCCCCAGGAGGAGCAGAAGAATTTCATACAGCACAGTTCTAAAAAAATAATAGGTTTCTTCTAATGCAACATGTAGAGAAACATAGCTGCTTTCTGGGTTTGCATTAGCAACCCTGACACTCAGCCCCTCCCACAGTCCCTAAGCACTGACAAAAACCATTCCGCCAGCCCAGAAGAGCTGGGATCTCATTTCATCATGCTTCATTCCTCTTTATTTATATGTTTACTACCCTCCCTCCCTCCCACCCCAACCTTCATTCTCAGGCCATCAATTAATTACATATAGTAAGTAAAGCAGAACACTTATTTTAGGTATCAGAAAATCCTTTGGAATTGTTTAGGAAATTGATAACATCAAGGAAGGCATAAGAACCTCAGATCTGAGTTAGGAGGGACATTTTCTTACACTAAACACTACTGAACAACATACAGCCCATAAAAAATCCCAAGCAATAGAAGCCACCAGAACTTAAAGGAATAAATGCTCATCAAGATGGTACCACTATGTCCCCAGATTCTTGACACTCACACCTTTGCTTTTCTAAAGGAAAAAAGAATTCAAGGAATGTGGCCATGACCCATGAGCATATTCCCCTCTTACGGAGAGGAGACTTATAAACTTAAAAAGACATAGGTTTTTTAACCATCTTCTGAATGAAATATAACATTTATTTCTATTATAAATTTAGGCAACAAAGGACAGTTATCTTATTATAACCCATGACTTTGGCACCAGTGGAAATAATGGATATTTTTATGCCACGTAATAGGTGTTGCAGAGATCTTGAAATACTGCTTACATTCACCACTATTCAAAATTATGGCAATTAATTGAATTGCTACTACATCTCATTATTTAATGTGTTAATACAGAATCAATATATTGCAATACCACAAATTTTATAATATTTTTGATACTTATATTTCAGTATAATACATTTCCTTTGCAATACTACATATTTTACTTTATGACTGTAAACACACTATTCAGAGAAGGGATCTATGGAATCTCAACTGACTGCAAATACATGAGAGAGCCAGTTAAGACCAGAAGAACCACCCAACTGGGTCCAGCCAAAATTGCCCACCGATGGAATAGTAACCTAAATAAATAAGGTGATTTTGAGCCATTAACTTTGGGAGTCATTTGTTATATGGCAACAAATAACTGATACATGTCCCTACTGTTATTTATTCAACATTTTTACTGTAAATAAACTTTCTCATTTAAGTAAATAAATGTTAAAACAGTCTTTATATCATCACTGCAAAAAGAAAAAACTCATTTTCACTTGAGACAAATAGAAGCAGACTAAAAGCAAATACAAGGAAAACATTAAGCATTGTTATTAAATTTTGGCTAGATTTGTTGTCTGGGAAGGCACTTTTTTGTTGTTTTCTTTTCAAAAATTTTTTAGCATATATATATATTTAATTTCAGAATATTACAAGGGTACAAATGTTTTAGTTACCTGGATTGCTTTTGTACTGCTTGAGACAAAGTCGTAAGTGTGCCCATCACCCAGATATTGCATTAATAATACATTGTACCCACTAGATTTTATTTCACCCATCCTTCTTCCCTCCTCCTTAGGGAAGGCACTTTATTAAAAGACAAAAGAGGTGAGTCAGTGCTAGAGAGCGATAAAGACACATCACCTCCAAAGTGAGACCTTCATCTTGATAAAGGTAGCAGGACCAAAGAAGAAGTATGTGCTTCAATGTTGATTAATTTCCTGGTCCTTTCCCTTTTATAATCAGGACTCCCAGTGGGTGGTCTTGGCCCACGTTTTGGGAAGCACTGATCTTATTGGAGTTATAGAAAAATTGAATCTTTGTGTAAATGAATGCTTTATATATTAATATTGGAACGAAATGGCATAAATCTGAAAGTGTTTGGGCCACGCTGCAGACATTTACCCAGGCTATGACTGCGAGGGGTCTGGGATATCACAGACCAACAACTTCATCACATGGATGAGAAAACTGAGGCCCAGTGGGATTGGATACTTCGGCCAGGGCTGTGCAGGGAGTCAGAGGCAAAGTCTTTAGCATAGGAAAATAATTTGGAATAATGACACTACAGAGAACACAGCTTTCATAATTCCATGACCATCCATATCTCATCTGTTAAATTGAGAAAATTATTCCTTTTTCACTCTCTTCTGTCCCTCTGTCTTGGTGAAGGTAGAGTGTTTTGCATTAAACGTGGCACATAAGTCAATAAATGTTATCTATAACTAATATTGATAATGCTAATATTAATAAATAGTAGAGCATTTAAGAACCGGGAGCCAGGCCCGGTGGCTCACGCTTGTAATCCTAGCACTCTCGGGGGCCAAGGCGGGAGGATCACATGAGCCCATGAGTTTGAGGTTGCAGTGTACTATGATGACACCGTTACACTCTAGCCAGCCAGGACAGCAGAGTAACACTCCATCTCAAGGAAAAAAAAAAAAGAAAACCTTGGGCTCTGGGTGTGTGAATTTTGTCTCCCTGCACATCCTAATCTTAAATTTCCTAGGCTGACAACTGAATTTAATTCTCTGTGCCTCAATTTCTTCAACTGTAAAATGCACATTAAAAAGTATTTGTATCATAGGGTCATTCTGAGAATTAAAGGAAGTAATACATGAAAAATATTTAGAGTGCTATCTGATGCATAGTAAATATATTACATAGCAAGAATTTTAGGTAATCAACAAATATTAACCCGTGATGACGATGACAATTATGATGGTGGTGGTGGTGATTAGGTAAATCCATGCGTCAACAGCAAACCATTGTTAAAGCAAAGACTTTGAAATAAACTTCCCTTTCCACACAAATCCTCATTGTTCCCTTATGCATCAAAGTAGAACCTTGACATTGTCTTTCAGATTCGTATAATGATTGATTCCAGAGACACATATCCAGAGAAAACGTGACTTTTGCTGTTGTTGACCATCTTGACTTTATGACATTATTTTAACCCATGATGATGTATATTATCAACCAGCGCAGAGAAAATTTACATGGGAATATGGAGAGTGTGAAAATATTTTTACATCAAGACTCTCCCCACCCTCACCACACTCCTCTCCCTTTCCCCTCAATATCACGCTGAAAATATGCAATCTATCTACATTCTGGTTCCAAGAGCAACCCTGGCATTTGAATAAGATTCATACATGGCATGCTATTTTGGTAAAAATCATTTTCCAAAAACAGCATTATGAGAAAGGGAAGCCAAAAAGAACTCACTGTTCTCTCTCACACCGGCACAGCGAGGCGTCTGCTTAACCTGCTTGTGGGCTCAGGTGTTTAAAATCATGGTACTCTTTTTTTTTTTTTTCCTCTCTCCCTCTTTTGCTTTAAATGGCATCACAACTTTAGCCTGTTGTCAAGTCTGACTGACTTAAATGAAACCGAGACATGCAAAAGGATGCTGCTGTTTCTCTAGGTCCTTGCGTGAGATTAGGTAGGTTAATGGGTTGCTATGGTGATCACTTTTAGCAATGGAATTGAATAATGGTAAAGAGAACAGGTTTGGGAGTCACATTTAAGTTCAAACTCACATGATGTCACTTGTTTATATGTTTGACTGACTTTGAGCAATTTTTGTGACCTTTCCTGATACAGGTTCTCATGGGTAAAACGAGCCAAATAATACCTACCTTAGAGAACTGTTATCTTAATTAATTCCCAGAACAACCCTCTAGTGTATTATTAGCACCATTTTATCAACAAATCAAAAAATCTCCCCAAAGTCACACAGCTAGTTAATGGCAGAGCTGAGAGGCCCAACTCGTGATTTCTGGGGGTTCACTGGGCTCAGGTAGATAGTTTTCACGTAGGATCTCTCCTATAGTTGCAGTCAGATGGTGGCTGGGCTATTGTCATCTCAAAGGCTTCTTTACATGCCTGGTTGTTGATGCTGTCTGTTGGCTGGGCCTTCAGTTTGGCGCAATCAGCCAAAACAACCACATGTGATCTCGTCATGTGGCCTTGGCTTCCTCATAGCAGAGTGGCAGGATTCCAAGAGCAAGTCAACCCAAGAGACATCAGATGTATGCTGTAATGCCTTTTATGACTGCCATTTTCCCTTCCTCAGTGGTCCCTGTGGCTCACAAGTTAAGCGGCATCACTTTCTATTGATTTACTAAGGCCGGTCCATACTGAGACAAACATTCTGTATGCAGGATGACAGTAGACTAACATCTTCAAAGGGTTGTTGGAAGATATTTAAATCTTAGAATTATATACATAGCTAAGCTAACATCAAATCAATTCCTTTTCTTTTTTTTTTTTTTTTTCCTTTCTGTTTTTGAGACAAGGTCTTTCTCTATTACTCCTGCTAGAGTGCAGTGGCATCATCATTGCTCACTGCAACCTCAAACTCCTGGGCTCAAGTGATCCTCCTGCCTCAGCCTCCAAAGTAGCTGAAACTACAGAGACATGTCACCATGCCCAGCTTATTTTATTATTTTTTGTAGAGATAAGGTCTCGAACTCCTGGCCTCAAGCAATCCTTCTACCCTGACCTCCCAAAGTGCTAGAATTAAAGGCATGAGCCACCACTCCTGGCTCAAATCAGTTTCTTCATAAACAGATCCCATCTAAGACATTTTAAACTGGTCATGTAATTTATTCAGTAAAGCCTTAAGATCTCTTAGTTTGATTTTTTTTGTTAGGTTTTGTGGTGTGGTATGAAATATTGTTTATCAACACTAGAAGGTAGAAAAAAGGAATAACAAAGAATAGAGATAAAAATAATAAAGATAAAAGCAGAAAGTAATAAGATACAAAACAAAATAAAACTGCAATGTAGTCAAGATAACTAACAAATGTATATTTTGAAGACTAATAAAATAATATGAATCTTTGTCAAATATGACCTTGGAAATAACACAAGAGGCACCCAAAGGAGGACTCTGAAAAGTAGAAGGGCAAGGCAGACTTGTTAGGGACCCCAGAACTGAAGGGAAAACACAGAAGCAGAATAACTTATGACCCTTACACCCTCCAATGCAGAAGGTAGCCCGGTTTAGCCACAGAGGGAGACCCAGGTGGTCTCATTCCTTCCCCAGGTCACGTGGGAGTAGTACTGACAACACCAGGTGAGCATGGGAGCATGGGCAAGGGTAATCAATAGGGAGCCCTGCTGAAATTAAATGGACAGTCTCTTTCCCCATTAGGCCTGAGACTTCTTTCCCCCACTGGGAGACAGCAGGTGGCTGGACAGCACAGACAATGGAGACACCACTATCACAAGCACTTGACCCAGGACACCCATTTGTCTTTCTGGGCCTGAGATTCTCTTTCCCCACCTAGAGACACTGGGCATCCAGGCAGCACCCATGAGGACATCCAGGACTAGTGCCCAGCCCAGGAAGCTCATCATCAGCATCAGCCAGACACTCCACTCCTTCACTGAAGTCCCAAGTGGCCTGACCTAGGGAAACTCCTTCACCCCATCAAGTAGCACTAGCAAGGGTTACTAGTACTTCCTTCTGGGGAGCCCCCAAATCACTGAAAAAAACAAATAGACCAAAATAGCACTACCACATCTTTGAAAATTAAATTGTCATTGAAACTGACAGCCCATTAAAGTAAACCAGGACCTGCTTGCCAAACCTAAATAGCATGTCTTAATCCATCCAGTTGCTTGCTATGATTTGGAGGCTGGATATGGTTTGTTTGGCCCCACCAAGTCTCAGTGTTGGAGGTGAGGCCTGGTGGAGGTATTAGGGTCACGGCAGCGGATCTCTCATGAATGGCTTGGTGCCGTCCCGGCAGGAATGAGTGAGCTCTCGCTCTATTAGTTCCTGTAAGAACTGATTGTTAAAGAGCCTCGCACCTCCCTTCTCTCTCTCTTGCTTTCTTCCTCTTGCTATGTGATGCCAGCTCCCCTTCGCCTCCCGCCATGAGCAAAAGCTTTCTGAGGCCCATACCAGGAGTAGATGCTGGCACCATGCTTCTTGTACAGCCTGCAGAACCATGAGCCAAATAAACCCCTTTTCTTTATAAATTATTCAGCTTTATAAATTATAGCAACACAAACAGACTGCTATAACAAAATACTGTAAACCAAATAGCTTACAATGGACGTGCTTGAAGCTCTGATTCAAGTGGGGCAGAGGCAATATATGTAATCTAAACATCTGTAACCCCATACTATGCTAAAAAAAAAAAAAAAAAAAAAACATAAATTTACTTCTCATAGTTCTGGAGGCTGAGACGTCCAAGATCAAGGTCCCAGCAGATTCAGTGTCTGGTGTGGGCTCACTTTCTGGCTCATAGACCTTCTGGGTATGTCCTCACATGGTGGCAGAAGCCATGGTCTCTCTGGGGCCTCTTTTATAAGGGCACTAATCCCATTCATGAGGGATGACCTAATCACCTCTCAAGGGTCTGGCTTCTTAATATCATCATTTTGAGGATTAGGATTTCAACGTATGAATGGAGGGGAGGGGCAAAAACATTTCAGACAATGTTGAAATTTTCTGACAAGAATTTAACAGTGGCCATCATAAAAATGTTCCAACAAGGAATCACAAAGTCCTGTGAAACAAATTTTTTTAAAAAAGAAAATCTTAGTGAAGACATAGCTGTTATTTCAAAAGACAAACCAAATGAAAATGATAAAACCAAAAGAAATAAAACAGAAATTAAAAACTTGCTGGATAGGCTCAATAGTAGAGTAGATATAACAAAGAATAGAATCAGTGAAGTTGAGGACAGAACAGTACAATTCAGTCATTCTGAAAAACAGAGAAAAAAATAGACTAAAAAAAAAATGAACAGAGACTCATGGACCTGTGAAACAAATAACAAAAGATCCAACATTCCTATCATTAGAGTTACAGAATGAGAGGAGAAAAAGAATGAAAATGAAAGACTATTGGAAGAAATACTGGCTGAAAAATTCCCATGTTGGTTAAAAGATAAAAACCTACAGATTAAACAAGATGAGTTATCCCAAACAGCATAAACCCAAAGAAATCCACATCAAAACACACCACAGTTAAACTTCAAAAAGCTAAAGCCAAAGAAAGAATCTTGAAGGCAGTCAAAAAGAAATAGCGCATTGTCTACAGAACACTATTTAATAATTCGAAGAAGAGCGTATATCTCATCTGAGACCGGGGACACCAGAAGGAAGTGGCGCATTTTTCAAGTACTGAAAAATTGTCAACCACAAATTCTATATCCAGGGAAACTATCTTTCAGGAATGAAAGGGAAAAAAAGTTATTTTTAGACAAAAGAAATCTAGGAGAATTTGTAGCTAACAGACCTTAAAAGATGGCTAAAAGAAGTTCTCCAAAAGGAAAGGAAATGATAAAAGAAAAAAAAAAGGAATCTTGGAGTATCAGGAAAAAAGAAAGAATAATGGAAAGACCAGAAATACAGATATCAATCTTAAATAAGGAGATTCAGGAAATATGGTTAAATGCAGAGTTTATTCAACCACTAAGCTCGGACAGTCACCCAGGGACACAGATTCCAAAGAATGGAAGTCCGTGCTCTGAAGTGGAGAAGTTTTAGGGGTCGCTTATATAGATAAGGTTTGGGAATCTTTACAGGGTTTCAACACATTCCACGCATGGATAGCACATAATTACAGTAATATTTGTAGTAATATTATTAGTAAATGTAATATGATTACATTTGCCACATGGAGGTGGCATTCTTTCAGGGAAAGATAAATTTAACACTTCACACTGAAGATGTAACAGTCACCAGGTCTTTTGTGCCAACTGGTCTGAGTTAGGTACAAGACAATAAAGGAGGCAGTTAATTTATAACAAAGATCAGTAATTAGATGAGGAAGAGGTCTGGTCTCTGGTCCCCTCTATTCATTTGCAGAACAAAACAATGAGAAAGAGAATTAATCTATAATCTAAGAAGCAGAAGTTGCAACTATATGCTACGTGTCTCAGATCCCAATCACATCTCTCTCAAGGTTTAAAGTGAGTGGGTGTTCCAACAGCTTTTAGATTGTATTTATTTTGACGTAGATAAATACAATAGTTCATAATAAAAAAATCACCCTTGGTATGATGGGTAATTTTTTATTGTATACTACAGTATTGACCTATATGTCTTCTCTTTCCAGTATTCGAAAGATGGAAAGACTTTCTCCTCATAAATTTTCTAAATTATATTTGTGATTAAAGTAAAAATAATAACACTATCTGAAAGTCAAGATAATAATATTTCAAAAATGTGGAGGGTAAAGGGATCCAAATGGAGATGGGGTCTGACACTTCACTCGGAGTAGTAAATCCATGATGTCAGTAGACTGTGATAAGTCATTGATGTGTATTTTCATACCCAGAGCAGCAGCTAAGAAAACTGTATAAAGTGATATAGTCATAAACACTAGAAAAAAAATCAAGATGGAATCCTTAAAACAGGTTCAAGTAACCCATAGGAAAAAAATAATAAAAGACAAAGACAGGAAAGAGACAGAGAGGAAACAAACAGAAAACAAATAATAAACTGGCAGACTTAAACGCTAGCACATGAATAATCACTGCAAAAGTTCTCAGCCTCTTGCACGGGTCTTGTCTGGTGAGACAGACACTCACACAAGTTAAGCAAAGTGGATTTATTACTCACAGGCAGGCAATAAGGATAAACAGAAGCCCAGGATCCATGGGGGGCTGGTCCCCCAAGGTTCAGCAAAGCTGCCCAGAGCAGATGGAGTCCCACATCACACTGCAGCCAGGGGTTAGCACTCTGCCCTAAGTTTATATACTCTGGGCACCACTTGGCATGCTGAGCTCAAGCACTGCAGTATATCCCATTCTAGGAAGAACGAGGACACAGCCTGGTTGTTCCAGACATTACCTCCTTATAATAAGGTATTGCATTCTTGTTAGCCGGAGAACCACAGCAAGAGGGAAATGGCTGGATCAGCCACGAACATCCAGGGACCTGTCCTCCTGCAATTACCTTAAATATAAATCATCTCCATAAACGAATTAAAAGACAGAGATTGACAAAATGGATAAAAAACATGATGATGTTATGTGCTGGGTATAAGAAACTGACTTCAAAATCAACAACATAGGTAAATTGAAAGTGAAATAATGGAAAAATATATTATGCAAGCATTAATCAAAAAAAATGAGGTCAGCCTACCTGTATTACCATAGTTATTTTTCTAGAGCATATTGTGTGAAATAAAATCAAATTGCAGAATAATACATAAATCTGAATTCAAATATGATAACAAATACGTAAAATAACACTCATTTCTGCAGGTACATTTTTATACGTTCAAATGAACTGGAAAAGATTCATTTGGGAGTTTATACTCCACACTGTTTTTTAAAAATCGGTTGCTTTTGGGAGGGTTGAAAGGATTTGAGATTGGGCAAGGCTGTGATGAAAGGGAGACTGGACTTTATCTGGAAATGTTTTAACAGTGTGAGGAGAATGTATTCACATATTTCTTGGGTGATTTTTTTTTTTAATGAAACCACCCTGGCGATGGCAGCTTGGACTAGTCCTAACACCTCCTGTCACTGCGGTCTCCAGTCACGTCACTGCCTGTATCAATATCCTCTTGAACCAGGGCCAGCAAATGCTGGATCTGTGTGAATACATCAAATCCTCAAGAGTTTAATGAATAAATAATGAGATTTGCTGAGTGGTATATAAAGAAATGACAAAGTTTGTTGCTGACTTTGGGAAAAGAACCCAGCAATGAGGATTACAGACCCATTCGCTGAACAGATATTTATTCAGCACTCAGCTGTCTTCCAGGAGTGGGAGCAACGATGGTGAACAAAAAACCCCGTCCCTGCCCCATGGCAGGGTTTTTTTTAATGGGAGGAGGCAATAAATAGCTAAACGTACCAACAAAGAAATAACATTCCATGCAGTAATATGTACTCTTAAGAAAACTGAGGCAGGATCATAAGAGGTATTATTGTACAGGGTGATTAGAGAAGACCTCTCTACGTAGGTAACATCCAAGACACATTTGGCAATGGGCAGGAGACCTGCAGGGATCTGAGGAAGAGCTCTCTAGGCAGAGAGGACAGCAAGTGCAAAGGTCCTGAGGTGGAATAGTCTGCGGTGTGTTTGTAAAACAGCAATGAGGCCATCGCTGAAGAAGCTTGGGAGGGTGGGATCAGAGAGGTAGAAGAAGGTTGTATCACACAGGGATTTGGAGGCCATGAGAGGATTTCGGGGTTTGTTTTGATACGAGAAGCTACTGAAGGATTTGGGGCAGAGAAGTGTCATGATCAGGCTCATATCAGTCTAGAATGGTCAGTAGGGTTTCTTGTTGAAATAATTTAAGGGATATAAAAACTGGACTCTACCGTTAACTGTGGGTCTCAGCAATCTTTCTAAGCCCCTATCATTAACTGATCCAGTTACCCTACAATTAAATCCCCACAATACTGGTTGCCAGAAAAATCTTTCCTAGAGATGCTTTCTTAATCCTCCAAAAATATGAAGTATTCCTAACTTCTCAGCCTTGGGCAAATTCCCAATGGGCTCAATATGAATCCAACCTTATTAGGAAACTTGATGGAATTATATAACCAAATATTAGCAATAATAATAGCTCTCATTACTGAACACCTACTACATGTCAGGCATTTTACTGGGTGCTTTATATTTTATTTAATATTTCTAATCCTAACAACACACAAAAGTAGGTATTATGTCCTTTTAAATTCAGCAAAGTGAGCCTAAAATAGGTAAAGAAACTTAATAATGTTATTCATGTAATGAATAATGTAATAATGTAATGTTATTAGATCACAGAACTAATAAAATTCATATTAAATACTTAAAACTTCCTCTGTGCCAACATCACACGTCACCCTCACTCATAAACCCCCTACCACCCCAGCCTCCACTCCACCGAACACACCAAGGGCTTGCCTGGGGCCTTGGCTCTTGCTATAGTCTCTACATGAAATGCGTATCCCTTGAGCTGGCTGCTTTGCCTTCAGGTCTCAGGCCAGAGTCAACTCCTCAGGGAAGCCTTCCCTGACCGCCCACTCCAAAACTCGCCACTCTTCCCAGCCACTCTGAATCCTATCACCTCACTTTACTGTCCTCACAGCACTCACCTCACTGCTACCGAGCAAATGGCTCACTGCCTGATGCATGTGGAAGCCAGTACTATGGCACCAGCTTTTGCAAAAAGAAGGGTTTTATGGTGAGGCCAACCAGCAAGGAGACAGGAGATACGGCTCAAACCTATCTCCCCGATTTGGGGTATGGGGCAAGTTTTAAGAGGTCAGAAGGCAAGGGAAAGGATTTAGGAATGTTGACTTGGCAGGGTCTGATTGGAAGGCTTCAAATTTGACCATTTATGGTAAGGCATATTATGACAGATTTTGGACCCAGATCTTCCAGGCCAACAGACTTCTAATTTTTGAAAGGGTTCTGACATTCAGGTTCCAGTCACAGCCAGTCTTCATGGTTCCACAGGAAGGAATTATTGTTGGTTCTGGATGGTATTAGAGGTCAAAGCTTTTTGTACTGCACATGCCCAGGCTACACGACTAGTCGTTTTGGCTCTGTTATGCCTACAAGGTCACTTGGCATTCTATTATCAACACAGTAGGCCCAACTGGGGCTGGTTCTGTGGTTACAACACCTTTAAATCATCTTGCCATTCATTTCCTAATTCCTGTCTTCCTCCTCTAGAGTATAAATGCTGCAAGTCCAACACACAGTGCATATTCTATAAATATTTGTTGACTGACTGAATGAACGTGCCGGGGTATGTCTGACATCAAATCCATGCTTTTCGCACCATATCAATCTGCCTCCTGATTTACATTCCGCAAACTTTCCCTTTGTCTCCACTGTGGCTAAACGCATCGGTAACAAAAATGGTTTTTTAAATGGTGAAGTATGAGTCAACACGGTACCAGGTAGCTTTACTATTTTTTTAAATGTTCATGGCCATAAAGGGCAAGAGTCAGAGAGTACAGGAATTGAATCATTGGCAAAATTAGCGTTATTGATGAGCTTTGATTTTTCCAGTTGCAGGGAGCACTATATCTTTTTACTGAAGATTCATTTATGGTGTTAGGGTCTCCTAACTACATTAGTTCCCTGATGGATAGATTGATCACATCTTTCTACAGAGCGAACACATTCTGTGCAGTTCACCTCTAAGTCACAAGCTAGATTAGGAGACTCAGAGGTCCTCCCCCGCCCCCCAGGGTCGAGCTACCATGTGAGTGAGCTCCCATTTCTCTCACTGTGCTTTGTTACCAAGCTTTTTCAGCGTTGGCATCAGTTGGCCTCACTCAGCCTTCGTTTTTATCCACATACCCCTTTGGGGGTGGCTCACATACTCTCTGTTCTTCTTGCAGCTCCTCCCTCTGCCACCTGCAACCTTTCTCTCCTGAACCTCTCCTTCCTTTAGCTTTGCTGAGCTACTCACCCTTTACCCAAATCCCAACTCTGTTCTCCCTCCCTCAGGGGTATGGCGGGATGAGTTTCCTAACCCTCCTCCCCGCACCGTATGCACGAAGCTCTGACAAATTCCAGGGCAGGGAAAGATGTGCTGGGTTTCAGAGCCACAACAGAAAGATTCTGTTTGATATTTTATTTTTGGTGTGTTGAATGCACCTATTGATTTGGAGAAGTGAGATTCCACTGGGTGCTCTGATTCCTGCAGAAACCATCCTTTAGCTTGGCAACTGATTGATTTTTTTTTTTTTTTTTTTTTTGGTTTTGTTAAGTATGTCACATAAAATCTTTATTTATAAATAAGGTGTCATAACGCTGGGTATTTGATATTGTTACAAAGTG
>CAUYRT010077324.1:0-60274 GCA_963574885.1 Lepilemur ruficaudatus
CAATTAATTTCTTTCTATTTTATAGTAGAGACGGGGTCTCGCTCTTGCTCAGGCTGGTCTTGAACTCCTGACCTTGAGCTATCCACCCGCCTCGGCCTCCCAGAGTGCTAGGATTACAGGTGTGAGCCACCGCGCCCGGCCTAGATTTCTTAGAATTTTTAAATAATTAGGATGGAAAATGATTTATAGGAATACAGATGAGACATCAAAAAAGTCTAATATTTACATATGTGTATATATTTAAAGTAATGAATAACAAACCTAAACATAATGCAGTCATTCTTTAGAGGAAATAAAACAAAAGTCCCTCTTGTAAGAAATGTGGAAAAGGAAACAGGTAAATAGGTGATTAAGAGTAGAAAGAATAGGATATAAAATTATAATTTGAAGACAACACTTCAATGGTGTTGCTGAAGACAAAATCCACTTTCTGGCTTTCATTCAATTGATTCAATAGATCAACTGACTGATCTAGATCAGCCAGTCAGTACAGGCAGGACTGAGAGCAGTAGTTCCCCTCGACCCCCCAAAAGAGTCATAATGCCAACAACTCTTCTGTTTTGAAACGATGAGAGCTTCAATAAATTTAGTGAACCTCTCAGAGCCTTATTTTTCTCCGTTTTAAAATGAGGATAACACAGGAGTTCAAGGCTGTAGTAAGCTATAATCTCGCCAATGCCGTCCAGCCTGGATGACAGAGCAAGACCTTGTCTCAAAAAATAAAACAAAACAAAATAAGGACAATATTTAACTTACAGAGAAGATTTAAAAAGACAATGCACAGTAAAGTACCTAGGACAGTGCCCAATATTTAATATATACTCAATAACATAAGATCCTTTCCTACACCCCAAGTTTCTTTATAGAAGTAAATTTCATCTATTTTTTTAAACGCTCATTTTCACCTACATCACATCCTACCACCTTTCAAAGTCTAAAATATTAGAGCAACAAGTCATGACTTAAACACTGTCTTGCTAATCAAACTGCTGTAGTTTCCAGAGTCCTTCCCTGACCAAATCATCACCATACTCACCTACCACCTTTTCACTAGATGCACAAAGTGTAGGCTTAACCAGTTGCTCTCTTCAAAGAGGTTGATAATGAGCAGAGAGGTTCTCCTTCAAATAGTGACTAAAACAATGCCTAATCCATAAAATGTGACTTCCTCTATTCAAAAGCAGTGAACACCTATCTAAAGCTTCTTCAACTTCAACTTACACCAATGCCTTTTCCATTTCAGTCTAGGTAACTCACTAAAATACAATTTAACTAAAAAATAAAATAAAAAGGAAAACAAAAGGGCAGTATGTGATTAGAAGTAGCCACATTAATTTTTTTAACTTGGAAAATAAGATCAATTTAATCATTAATTATGACTTCATACCACAATTTCCCCATAATACACGACTTCTTACCTTAATCTTCAGCACTGATCAATAAATATCACTTTGTCAGGTAAATTTCTTAATTTTTAAATATAATTCAGCAGGTAGCAAGAACTCAAAATAACTGCCAAGACAGTGACGTACACAGAGCAGGCATTCACTATTTACCGAATAAACAAACCAACTAATTTTGATAAATATAGAACTGGACAAATTCTGAGTGATCAAAGGCAGAGTTAAAAGTTTACTGCCAATTCTAAATATCTTACCCATTTTGTGACTACAGATGTTATTGTTCCACAGTCTGAACTGAAAAACTGTCTCTTTCAAATCTATTCCTCACTACCAAACACATCTTCATTCTAAAAATAGCCTATAATTTGAAATACAAAAGATAAGGAATATTATCATAGCAAGGGAAAGAAAAACACTATCTTAACCTCAGCAGCAGCTGAAAATATTATATATATAAATTCAAAATCATTTTACAAACACAGATAAAAATTTTAGAAAAACCTAGCTAAATTGTGAGGTTTTAACAATAGCAGCTACTATAACTAACTGGCCCCTCTTACTATGTGCTAAGTATTTAAATATATTCTCATTTAATCTTCACAACAACTCTGCAAATTATGTATTATTATTCCCGTTTTTACAGATGAGAACAATAAACTGCTATATAGAGAGATAAATTTGCCTAAGCTCTCCCAGCTATTAAGTATTAATACAAGTCTGACACAACAAACCCAGGCTCTTTTCTCTGTGTCATCCTCCTTCAGTTCCCTTCTATTGCTCCTCTTACAAGTGCAAAAAATATAAATAAATTTATAGATATACATACACACAAAGGGCTGAAGTATCTTTTCCTTTAAAAGCCACTTTTTATCTCTGACAAAAAAGATAGTCTCAAAAAAAACTCTACCAAGGGAGTCAAAATCAAATAATTACTAATATTTATCCAAATAATATTTGACTTAATTCCTATTTTTGAAAACAGAATTGTACTTGTATCATTTTAAGCTATTATATAATTGCATGGTGAGAAGCTTCTCTTTTTTTATTGTTCACATCCAGGCAACACATTCAATTTACCACACTGTCTCAAGAATTCTAATCACATAGGGCTTCTGGGTAAATATAGTAACTAGAAAACTGCAACCAAAGTACATTATCCTGACAAAGGTACAGGTTGTGTATCCCTTATCTGAAATGCTTGGAACCAGAAGCATTTTGGATTTCGGGTTTTTTTCAGATTTTGGAATACCTGCATATACATAATGAGATATCCTGGAGATGGGGCTCAAGTCTAAACATGAAAAATCATTTATGTTTCATATACTCATTATACACATAGCCTGAAGGTAATTTTATACAATATTTTAAATAATTGTGTACATGAAACAAAGTTTGTATTAAGTATTTACGTGTAGAATTCTCCACTTGTAATGCATGTTGGTGCCAAAAAAGTTGTGCATTTTGGAGCATTCTGATTTCTGGATTAGGAATGCTCAACCTGTATGACAAACTATTATCTCTGAAAACTAATATTTTCAACTACGATACAACAATAGGAAAATAATACAACTAATGGCAAGTCAAGGAGTTACTGTCCATGGGGAAAATGTATTTATTTATATTTTAAATAGACTATATTGTCCCAAGCAACAATCAATTCAATGCCAAGAAAAACTCAAATTTAAATACTTTTATTTACAAGCCAATGATAGCCATTTTTTTTTTAATTTTGAAGAGATAGCCATTTTTCTACTGTAGTTCCTACATGGATTCTAAAGTAAGAGTAGCAATATAAAGCTATAAAGACTACTTTAAGTGTCTCTGTACACAGTGAAAAAAAGCCGTTAAGGAAGTAAAATTAATTTGATAATGATACTATGCTAAAAATTTGCCATCACATTTTATACAATTATTTATTCACTAAACTGTATAAATCCTCTTTGACCACCTCATTGTCACCTGCCAATCTACAAACTGAAGGAAGAGATATCAGTTTCATTTGCTTACCACTGTTTATTACCTAACACCCCTTTCCCAAAAAGAATACCTTGTGAAACTGATGCTCCTGGATCCCTAACAATGCCTAATACTCTGAACCATGGAAATGACAAACTTACCAACTACATTGAACGCTAATAAAATCCGTGACATCTTGAGTCAAAACAGAGCCTTTAAGGCCCTCAAGATGAACTAACCTGAGCAGCTGAAACTGGCTCTAATGATTTCTAAACTAAAATTAGATTCATTTGTTTACTTTTATATCAACTTAGAGATCATCATAAAGATATAATAGATCCTTTCTCTGCACAACAAATAGCATGAGTGAACACAGGATTTTTATAAATGATTCTGATGTTGTTCTCCAGAGTAAATAACATCACTGGCTGAGAGCTCCCAGAAGTCAGGGAGCCATTAAGAGCTGGGATTCCTTTCAATTGGCATCATTCCAATAGAGGCTCAGTGAGAAATGAAACCACCTACAAATCAAATCTGCTGCAATGTTATTTTTTCCAAAGGTTAATTACCTGCTTCTGCTATACACACTTACACACACACACACAAAAACAATAAAGGAAAGGAGAGGCTGGAAAAGTAGGTGACATTCTGTTGTAAGCCTCCTCCAGAAATACTCAAAATGAAATCAAAACAAGTTCTAGCTGTCAAATTCTAGAGACATGCCATGAACATCCTCTCCTACTGACACCTGTAGTCCCTAGTACCCTTACGTCAAACTATTAGACAGTTATGTTTTACTATTTAAAAAAAATCACACTTTCAGACTTCATCTTTTAGGATACTTAGTGCAATATTTATGTGTAAAATTATGATATCCAGAAACTGCTTCAAAATAACTCAGTGGGGGTGGTGAGTGGGGGAAGGAAAAAGATGAATCAAGATTGTTCATACATTGATAATTGCTGAAGCTTATGATAGGAACCTGGAAGTTCACCATACCATTGTCTATACTTTGTATATGTTTTAAATTTTCCATTAAAAAAAAAAAACTTTCACAGACTCAAAACAACCCATTTAATAAGCATTTATTGAGCACCTCCTGTGGTAGACTATTTACTCTTCCAAATTATGCAGCCTCCCCTTTCTTTCCTTAAGAGGATTATACAGCCTCTCCTATTATCATTTGACATGCCCTGCCACCTGTGGGAGTATACATCCCTATCCTACTGACAATGAGCTTAACCACATGACTTGTTTTAGCCAATATGAGCTGATATGATGTACACCATGACTGAGTGAAAGCTTTAAGAGCCATTGTATGCTTGCCATCAGTTTTCTTGCTCTTTCCCTGTTCCATGACAATGGCTTATACCAGACAAGAGATGCTCCTCCAGCCAGGGTTCCAAAATAAGACATGTAAAGCAATGTTGCAAAGTCAAGCCACAGCTCACAAAGTGTAACATAAAGAAGAAATAAACCAGTGCTGTAGGCCACTGAAATCTGATGATGTTATTATGGCAGTATAACATAGCAAGACCTGATAGATACACCTACTATGGGGTAGGTGCAAGGAATATTAAAATTATAATCTAGCATATTTGAAAATTGTTTTGGAAGATTAGTCAAAAAAAATTAACTATGGTTACCTCTGAGAGAAGATCTGAGAACTAATGGGTTTATAGGGATGGGATAAAATAGGGGTAAGTTACTTTTTTATACCATTATATATGATTTGAAGTGTGTGTGTTTATGTGTGTGTGTGTGTGTTGTGTGTGTGTGTTTAACCTGAGCAGCAACAACTGGGCGGTTGGATCATTTGGGCTATTTTTTTTCTTCTTTATGCTCTTTGGTATTAAAAAAGAACAAAAATATAATAAAGCAAACAATAATTACTTAAAAATGAATAAGACCAGCCGGGCTTGGCGGCTCACGCCTGTAATCCTAGCACTCTGGGAGGCCAAGGCGGGCGGATCATTTGAGATCAGGAGTTCGAGAACAGCCTGAGCAAGAGCGAGACCCCATCTCTACTATAAATAGAAAGAAATAAATTGGCCAACTAAAAATATATAGAAAAAAAAAAATTAGCCGGGCATGGTGGCACATGCCTGTAGTCCCAGCTACTCAGGAGGCTGAGGCAGTAGGATCGCTTGAGCCCAGGAGTTTGAGGTTGCTGTGAGCTAGGCTGACGCCACGGCACTTTAGCCAGGGCAGAGTGAGACTCTGTCTCAAAAAAAAAAAAAAAAAAAAGAATAAGACCTATTCTCCTACCACCGAAGAACTCAAATATTAGTTGACAATAATTAGTTTTAAAGAAATCCTCTCCCCCCAAAATATTCACTGTTAATTTTTTTTAAAATGTCAAAGGCTAAATACAAAAAAAGGAGGGGGATGCGTTACGACATGCAATTCTATCAGTTTGCTCACTTTCAGCTTTCAGCAAAGCAAACATAGGATTCTATGTAGGATTTTATGTATGGCTACTGATCTCAAAAGGAAATTCTCTCAATTTCATTATTTTAGTATGCCAGTTAAACTGGCAAAGCAACTTGCTCTAAAGTGTTGTTTTATGAACAAGCTTTAACAAATACTAGAGACAAGGTAGCTACTCCATTAAGTTAACCCATGTAGAGTAAAATTATATAGGAGAGTTGAAAGAAGAGAAAAAAAGAAAAAATTCTAACCATAATTCTTGTGGTGATTAAAAAAACACACCACCACTTGAATGGCTACAGAAATCAACTTCAATAGAGTAACACTTTACTATATGAACATGTTTTTACTTGAGGTGAGCAATATCTGAACACAGCAATAACCTGCAAATGATTAGGAACATGTCTGCACTTTTCATCTTAGGACCCCCAGAGCATTTTATAAACATTCATTTAACCCTCATATCACCTAAGAGGCAGATATACAGCATTATAGCCACCTATCCTGATGCTATGAAATAGTTAAATAACCCTTCAGCATTACTTGCCCAGAGAAGGTCTTGCCCAAACAGCCAATAAAACAGGAAATTAGCTGACAGTGCATGTGCCACCAACAATCTCCAAAAAGATCAGATCTTTAGCCACAAGAACCACTTCCTTTGAGTAAACCACAGAGACTGTACTGGGCAAACCACAATGTATCAGCTTGTATTAGGAACACAGGCAGATAACCCATCTAAAATCTAAGGATATGTCTAAGCACCTTCCGATGTGTAGTAAGTGTATTTGGGGGATCTGTAACTCTTTCGGACAACATAACCACTTTCTGCATTACATGGTCAATTTCAGTACAATTCCTTCAGATGCTGGTGAAGTCTCCAACTTTTCTACAATAGAATAATCTACGTTTCTGAAGCCATGAAAGACCTGCAAAATCCTCCTTGACCTTTTGAGTGTGTGAACCTAAAATCAGCATTTATATGTAAATTTGACCAAAACTATAGTCTCAGAGCAGTATATTTAAATGACTATAACATGCTATATAATGCAAAAGAAAATGCACTGTGACAAATGGCTAATTGTAAGCACTAACTAAATCATGTTTTCTTATATATTTCCAATTTCTCCATGAACTGTCACTCACAGTCCCAAGACAGGAAACCTAATTTTTCATTGGACATTAGATTTGCTTGTCCCTAGACACTGGGAAGCCACCCACGCCAGTCATGTGACTATGATCTCAAAAACCAGGACTCAGCACTTGAATTAGTAAAAGATCCTCTTTTGATATGAATCTAAACTGTCAGTGGCATTGGTGTGTGCTAATTTCAATAAGGTAAACTTAGTGCATTTCTTATTTTACTAAAAGTCAACAACATATGCTTATGCAATTTAGGCATAGCCTCTGACCTTCAGCACCATTATTATGTATTGCCTCTACAGAATCAAAAAGCTGAAAATTATTCCAGGCACCTAGCTTCACCGGCTTCTCTTGGAATTAGAAGCTGTCTTATAAGTAACTTTCATATATGGCTATCTTGATACTTCCAGATATGCTAAGTTGAAAAAGTAAAATGCTCTAAATATGGCACGTTTCCAAAATTATAATATTACTAGCAAAATACAAATGAGTAAGGATATCTACTTAAATAATTTTAAACTAAATTAGTACCAAAGAAAAAGGTCTACTAATGAAATAGTCAAGAGCTTACAATCTTATGTATTTTATAACTTAAATATGCACTTTTTCTGTTACTGTCTCTTATCATTAGTAACAATTCTTGTAAAAACACTAGCAAAAAAAAGTAATATATTTTTTCAATTTTAACAGTAGTCCATTTTACTGGAAAAAATACTGCTAAGCATTGCAGGCCTATTTCTTTTCACTAACGTGGAAATAAGAGGAAACCAAAAAAATACCGTAAAACTTATTAAACAAAAAAATAGAAAAAATTACATACAATTTAAGGTAACACAGACAAAAGCCACTGGGAAAAATTAACTTCCAGATGTACTTCACAATATTACAATAGATATTTTACTTTAAGGCTACAATCACATCTCTTCACTTACTTTACAGATATTTTATCTTCACCTCTGACTGATTTTTAATCAACAATGGCTTCTAACACTTAGTATTTCTGGGCCCTACCCTTTTGTCACATAACTGGTAATATTTGTTACATTAGGGGCATTCATATTTGAAAGAATCACTTTGTAAGAAAGCCTTTTAACATAATTAATTGCTTAATTAGTTGATTTGGTAATTATGCTGTTTGTATAAATTTGTTTCATTTGACTGTGACATCTCTTACACCATTTTGCAAACTATCTAAAAGAAAAGTGAAGGTTAAGATAAAATGCAGAATACCACATTTTGTACTAGGAGGGCAACTAAAAAGGAAAAAAAAGTTTTTGCACTAGGAGAGCAACTGCGGAAAAGCTCATAAAATATTAAGAGGGACAGGTTGATTTTTAGACAATAGATAACAGAAAACATACAACTTGGCTAAGCAAAGAATAACTAAGGTTAAGGAAATGGAAAAGGTGGAAGATAACCATCTGATGCTTTTACAATCATAAACATAAAATGGGAGGAGAGCATTATTTAGCCTGTACAGCAAGTATATACAAGTAACAGGACAACTTAAAAGAAAAGTTTGAGCTAAAAATCAGGAAAAACTTCCTGACTGTAAGATCAGATTGTTGTTCAGTCTCCTGAGGAAGTGACAGAAGCTTTATCCTCCAGAGATATTTAAAATTAGAATGGATGAGGTACTAGAAGGTATCCTGTAAGAGAAAAAAAAATCCAGCTCTGACTTGATCAAGTTGGAAAGTGACCAAACAAAAGTACAATAGAAAAATAATACACAGTAATAATATACAGTACATAGAAAGACAATAAAGTGAAAAAAAATGGAAGACTTGAGAGCCAGAAAATCTAGGTTAAAATCTTGGGTCTGTCCTTTCCAGTTTTATAATCTTGACTCAAACTCTATGAGTTACCTTAAAGTGTAAAAGATGGCAATATGATCTGCCCTACACCAAATTAGAAATATTGTAAATGTTAAAGAATTACCCTACCATAGGATATCATTACATACATGATGGTATTTTACTCAAGAAGCAAAATAGTTATAATTGTGCTGATTTTAGACTTCCAATTCGAATACCATTATTTTGAAAACTCCTAATTATTAAAAGGGAAAGGAGCATGTCTTCAAATAAAGCTTTAAAACATCATCAAAACCAAGTTTTTGCAGATAAGACCAAATGAAGCTTCCTGTTCCTGAAAACGTGGAAATAAGCAATTATAAGATAAGAAACATTTCTAATAATGTCAGACAACCATGATGCAAAAGAGTACCTCAATTACCTCTAGAGAACCATTATGATATTCTGCTATTTCTGTAACCCATATCAGTCAGCAGGCAATCCATATCCATTTCTGGATGGCTTTTAGAAGAGGCAACCACAAACGTACACTCAAATATTTTCCAACTGTTTTTCCCTGAAATCACTATGCTCCACAAAAAAACACGTAAAATTCACCATTTATGAGTTCCAAAATTTGCCTCAAATTTCATATTTTAAACTGAAAACTCAAACTTAATTTAAAAAAGACCCTCCATGTCAACTCAATATTATACACTACATGTTAACAAACTGGAAACTACCAATGTGTTTGTTAAGTGGTATCACCAGGTCAACATATCTTTGTAAAGATTTCAAATAAAGCTTCTCTTGTCATCTCACTGAACAAATATGAACATATTATAAATGCACCATTAGGAAGACTATAGCTTTGTGCTTTTTAAAAAAATTTAGACTGTACATGTTGACTCATGTAAAACTGTACAAATGAATGTACCACTGCATACCTACATGAATCAAGATTTTACACTGAACTAAAAGAAAAAGATAATGCTTAATTTTGCTAGCACCGTAATCCTTAGCCCCAATTTCAATTTTGTATTTATTGACTGACTTTACAAGAAAATGTTACAAATAATTCCACCCTGCAGATAGATGACTCATACAACCTTGAAAATAGCACACAAACATGAGTTCTTTTTTATTAATCAGAAATAGTATATAGCAATTTTGGCAGAAAAAGTATCATGAATGAAAATGCTAATTACTGGGTATAGGCATACAAAGTCACAGGTTTCCACGCTCATTTTAAGTTTGCTTAAACAATCTGAAGCTGAATTCAGTGCTAAGAAATTTTTATTATATCAAAAACCGTATTTATCTATAAATCTAAAACAACAAAATCTATACAGCCCAGGAAAAACAAAACTCCATTTATTTCAAGACAGACCCTTATAACTTTCCTACCTATATTGTCCCAGAAAATTCACTATTATAGAATCTGTACTGAAATCATTTACTGAGTCCACTGGAAGAGCATTCTCTCCTTTCTACCTCTCAGAAGAAACTCCAATTGCCATAGGATCCCTAAAGTCTCAGGGATAGAAGACATCTAGGATTGGTAACAATTGGGATATATTTTAGGGCTGAATGCAGCAATCAATGCAGACTGAAAAGCAGCTATCAGACATTTCTACCATTTTTGAAGTGCTCATTCTAAACACTGAAAACTATAGTCTCCGGGTCTCACAGAAGTTACAAAGCAAGAGACTAGAAGGTATTCATAAACTGCTTAGATTTTTTAAAAGATGTTCAGATATATTATACAAAAACAATAGCAACCATAAACATAGTTTGAGTTTTAAGTTTTAAATGCCACAGAAAGGCTTAAGTTAAAAAATAAAAAATTTTAAACATTTTAAGTTTTCAGTTTTAAGAAAAGGGGAAGGGGATGAGCAGTAGAAGAGAACGAGAGCTAGTGAATGTTTGATTTAACTGCACAATAATAACAGGATATAACAGAGTTCTGAGTATCCAAAGTGGCCAATCAGAGCCTAAACATAGTTGAATTCCATCCCAGCCCCAGCACGTCCCTAACACAAGAATAAAACCCTTCTTATCTTGTTCAGCCATGTGTCGCCTGCCACAAACTGCAAAACAGAACAACGCCCAAAACCAGCTAGTCTGATTTCAACTGAGGACAGACTCTGTAGTCAGAAGCACCACAATGAAAGAACTCTAATTCACACAGCTGGCCTGGTGATTCTGCACACTCTACAAAACAAAGCTATACCACATACAGTACTTCAAACTTGAAAGGATCTCTAAAAAGCTATGCTGGCACTGTTAATTTGCCAATAGTTCTGCAACCAGCAAAATATACCTAGAGTACACTCGAGTTTGCGAGAAAAGAGGATGAGGTATGTACGGCTGAGAGAAAGCTAGAAACTATTCTATACTAAAAACTTTGTTAAGGCACCCTGGCATAGAAATAATACTAAACCAGTGCTTCCAGATTCACCCTAACATATAATCAAATCAGGAACTACTCTATTAAAGAGCAAATGGATGCTTTATATTTATGGAATAAAATATACTTAAAGTAGTGGTCAAATAAGAATAATTCTCATTAAAAAATGAACCAATTAATAAATTCCTAAGAAACAGGTCTCAGTAGTACTTATCAAATTAAGGAGCTAAGTTTTTTTCTTTCTAAAAAACTATGTAAAATTAGGCAGCATTTGAACCAGTTTAAAAAGCCAATGTACAAACCAATTTGCAGATTAATCTTAAACTACTCATCTTTTAATCTTTTGTGCCTAGTACAGTGCCTGGCAAGGAAAAGACCTTCAATAATTACATGCTTATTGAATGTTTACATATCATCTAATTTATAAAAAAGATACATCCCAAGATTTTATTCCAAGATAATGGAAAGAGGAAGAAAACCTCTGAGAAGCAATGCTAAAGAGAACTCACTACTTGAGGGCTTTCAAGTGATTTTTGTGTGGAATGAGTTTATGGTACTAAGTTCTGTTTCTACAAATCAAACAGACCCAGTGTCACAATGAAAACCAACATTACGTTAGTTCTAAGTAAGACTTCTTGTCTACAGGCTCAACAGAAAGGGCAAGAATTGAATGAACCAGGAAAATAAATTATCCACACACTCGTGAAAGTGATTTCTCAGAGGCAAAACACCCTGAAAGGAAAGGAATGGGGATAACTAGATGAAAGCAAGATAATTACTGTTGCTATTCATGTTACCTGGACTCTTGGAAAAACTAAAAATTATTTTAAGTGAAAACCCAATTTTTTAAAAAACACGTAAAGAATATAAATAGTTTAAATACTTAATGGAATCTTCTATGTGAACATTCATGTGACACTGGAAAGCATCAACAGGAAGAGGAAGTTCTGTTTCTGGAGTAGCTGTTATGGTATGATAATGGAATTTGGCCCTTTTAAAATCAACAAATGAGTCTTACAATTGGATGAAACTCTTATTAGGAAATGATTACTTTCTGCAGGAGCACTACTGTCGCACTTTTCATCAGTGTTGGCCCTCTAAATTCAGTTATTTGATCTATTTCTTATGATGCAATAGTTTGAAGGTTGACTTAAAAATAAAGCAAGCTGACTAAAATTTGGGACTAGTACAGTGTCATAATTAAATTATGAAATGAAATGTGGTAAAGGAACGAATATGCTCTCATTGCTTAACCTATTCAAAAGAAGAGGTCTTAGGAGTAAGGGACCCACATATTAAGATCTAGCTTAATTCACCACACACCACCATGCAACACTGGTAAGTACTGTAAGGGGCAAACACAGAACTCAACAAATCCACCTGCCACACTTATACTATGTTAAGGCCTCATATCCCTCAAACGCCAAGTATTTCTGGAAAATGAAATATTAAAATACAATAATTAAAAGCTAACCCCATGATTTTCCCTCGTTTCTTTCAGCTCCTGGGTATTGCCTCCAGCAAGAGCCTGTGATTTACTGGTAATGTCAACATTCTGGAAAATTATTAGATAATAATTAAACACTGTACAAGGTAACACCTAAAAGAGATCAAGTTCACAAATCACCATGCAGCAGATTTCAAAATAAGAATTTCTCTCTGTGAACTTCTTAAAATGTAACTGTCTAAAGTACTACTTACAGGACAGGACTAAAACTAACAGATAACACCAATACACAGCCGACTTCAGGCACTGACCTTCACCCAAAATGACCTTCCTCTGGCGTTCGAAGGTGAGTACAGAATAGTAATGAACATTACAGACAGAAAACCACAATCATGGTTTTACCTACCCTTTCTCTGAAAATCTGGGGGAAAGTTTCCCTCCAGGAAAGTACATTTCCAAATTCAATCAACTGGGTAACTTGGCAGCAACCCTAGAATAATTGCACAGCTCCGAAACAACCCTCTTTCCTATGCCTGTCAACTAACTTCACTGGCCAAATGCAATCCACAGTCACCGACTCTCCTTCGAGGTCGGGCCAAATCCAGGGAGGCTAAGCGAAGGAGGAACTTCGTACCAACCTGTCGGTGATAGTAGACTGTGTGCCACTCATTGGGGCCCTTGGCGAGAGGTCCTCCTTTTATCCAACTTGCATTTTACAGTAACACCTCCACCCCACCCGGAGCGCTCTGGGATCAGGCCCAACTCCGTCAGGGACACAAAAGTCCAACTCCAAACTCCATTCAGTCATCTAGAACATCCGATTGGAAGGGGTCAAGGGATGTGGGTTGGAGCAAAACAAGTGATCTCCCAAAGCAAACTGAGAAAGTCAGCCAGAAAGCGAGTCCCACAGCTAGTGATAAATCCTCCAGAAGGCACAAGGAGAAAACTTCTCAGAGAGGGAAGTCTGCGAGCCGAGGGAAGGGGACCCGGGAATCCCTCGGGGGCTGAGGCGGGATCAGCTCAGGGACGGGTGTCGGCTCCTCCTCGGGAGTCTCCCTGCCGCGGCAGGACCGGGGCCCTCTCGTCCCCGCTCTCTATCTGGGGCTGCCGGCCGCTCGTGGCCGCAGCCTCAGCCGCGTCTCGGGCCGTCCGGCGCCGGGCCCGCGCGGTTCCATGTCCCCGGGCCCTGGGACCCCTCTCGTCTTCCTCGCCGCCCCCACCAGGCTCCGCGCGCCGGGACAAGCTGCGGCCGCCGGGGAAGGGGGTCCCGCAGTCTGAGGTGACAGGGAACCGGCTCTCTCAGCGCCGCGGGCTGCTCCCCATCCCTTTGAGGCCCGGACTCTTCCGCAGTCTGCAGAGGCGGCGGCGGCTCCTCCCCGACGCTCGGGTAGGCGGCGGTTCTGCTAGGGGCGGGAGATTCCAGTCCACCCGGCCTGGAAGCCTCGGCCCCGGAGGCGGCGGCGGCGGCGGCGGCGACTCCCGGCGCAGGGCCGGCTCGCCGGGTCCTGGGGGCCCTCGCGGGAGCGCGCGTGGACGGCGGAGGAGGCCGCCGGCGGTGGGGGCCGTGCGACAACTGCGGGCGCGCGCACGGGTTCCGGTTCCGGTTCTGCCTTCCCGGCCCCGGCCGCGTCCAGCGCGAGCTCGCTCTTCCCCTCCCCCGCCGACTTTTTTGGCCTCCTCCCCTCTGACTTCGGGAATCCGCCTCACCCGGGATCCCTCCGCCGCCCTGGACGCGCGCCATCCCCGCGCGGACGCCTCCGCTGAGCCGTGGTGGGGGGGCGAAAAAGTAGTTCTACGGGGCAGAGGGAGGTGGGAATCCGCCGCCAAGGGACTCCCACCCACCAACCCCCAGGGCCCCGTGAATGCTGGAATTGTGCACTTAGGCGTGTAGCTTGTATTAAGGTTTCGCCACAGACCTCCAAAGAGCACCGCCAGATCCCGAGGAGTTGGTGATGAGAAGCTCTTTGGGAATTACGCGCCCCCCTAGTCCTGGAAACTTTCGTTGTTTCAGGAAATGTACTTGTTCTCCTTGTTTTCCAATAACACGTATCGAGTGCTTCTGACCGAGGGACGCGAGCTCAGGTCAGATGCCCGGCCAGCGTCCGGGGGAAGCAGATCCCAGCACAGAGGTTTCGGCGTGGGTCGCTCACCTGGGGCACCTGCTGGCCTTGTCCCGGGGGAGGACGAGGGTCTGCTGGAGAGGGAGGCGTGTAAGGCTGGCGAGAAAGAGGATTTGGGAACCGGAGCCAGGATTTCTTGGTACAAATATTGCTTTTAGGCTGCCTTGGCAAAATGAAATGTATTATTTGCCAAATTGAGAAAGTATGGTGCTTTCCATAGAGACTTAATAAGCTAGTTGTGGAAAGAAACGGGCGAAGAAAATAAAGTGTATTTATCCAGTAAATAGCATTACAGTTCTCTCTGAAGAGTTCCCAAATAATTTTGGGGCTTTTGTTTTTCTACTGGGTAGAGAGATTTAGATACCCATCTGGTTTTATGATTGAATAATTCAGCATTGTGGCAGTTTAAGTACCACAATGTCGTTCTCCAATTCTGCCTGCAAACGGCTATCCCTTTTATCCAACTATTTTCAGACTTTGGAGCTTAAACCTGTGTGGGTGGCAAGGGATTTCAGCCATTTTGTGGAAATCAAGTAGCAAATCAAATCTAATAAACAGTGGATGTGGAAAGAGGAAACAATTACCTCTTAACAATTCTGTTTCTAAAAGTCATTCCACAACAGTTAATGAAAGGATCATTATCCCTAAATAGACGCATGAGCTAAGGCTGACGTTAGGACGGGGTAAAAAAAAAAAAAAAGGAAAAGATAAACAGAGGCCAAAGATGACTCTTTATTGCTTGATTTTTTAAGTTCGGGGCACAGCCAGCTAATTTTGTAATGTTTATTTTTGGAAAGAATAGAAGTGGATTAGGGTTCCAAGCCACTTTCCCAATGATCAGACCAGGACATATTGCCACCTGCTGGTGTATACTAGCATGACGATTATATCCTGAAGACTCTCCCAGTTAAATTGAATGTTGTCTGTGTATAACTGGAACGAATTCCACTCATATGTATACAGTGATCAAAATGCAAACCTTATCCCCAAGCTTAGTAAATCTTTCTTAAACGTACTGTATTATCTTATTTTCCCCTATTCGAGTAATGTTACAGTGTATCAAATTAATTGGACCCAATGACTCATCAAATCATGCATCTTAAAAATGAGTCCCCCTCTTTCCTTCAAGAATGCCTCAACACTTAAGCTTCAGGAGTAAAACAAACTGGGAACGTTTCCTAATTCACCTTCTCTTCCTTGCATACAAAACCTCTTGGCAGGCTGCTTTCAAGATCCTTCCAGACTTAAACAGACACAAGGTTCTAACTGTGAGCAAAGAAGGCATTTTGCTGTGGGAAAGCTTTAGAAGATGGTAGCAAAGGATTGAATTAATCCAGTGGTTATTCATTCCAGAACCAATTTTTTTTAAATGATGAAAATCTCTATAGTCACTCACAAAGCATTAATGATTAAAACAAAAAAAATCCCCCGAAAGCCTCCTTACAGCTGCCGGTAGCTAAATTGTTCTAAAGGCTCAATCTATAGAGTGCCTTCAAAAGAATTAAGCCAATCTAGGTAGAACACCCTCCCCAGGGGCACTTGCCCTAGAAAAGTGACATTGGTGACCCAATCCACTGGACATGCTCTTTCAGTAGGTTTTCCAGTGGGGGTATTCTAAACCACATTCTCATCATCTCATCCATGCTTATTAAGTACCTACTGTGTGTTCCAGACTGTTTTAAGCACTGGAAGTATAGTTCTGAATACAGGAACTCTGGCTGTCTTCAGGTATGTCTCTGATGCCAACTTGCTCCAAATCATCATTTTCAAGGCAACTGCCCAAACAGGTGGCAAAACAAAAAAAAAAAAATTAAGTTCTTTCCCTCTTTTTTGGCAAACTGTTTGCTGTATGTCAATTGTTAGCCCCAAAATAAAAAATAAGAATGACTGATGATAAACAGCAGATTAGAGATATTTCACTGGTACATATGAATATGGGTCAACATTTCTACAGGCCAAATGCTTTTTGTTTTTTTAACTTATTGGCAAAATCCCAATAAAGACATACAGACAGACTCTGGATTTATAAAAAGTTGTTTTACTTTTATAAAATTTAGTACAAATCTTATTGAAATACAAATCCTTCTGGAACAGCGTTAGTTATTATTACATAGTAATCCAAGTGCAAATGAGTACTTCATTTTGTCTGAGCGGACCACACATTAATTAGCCCTTCATTTACCTGCGGTGTAAAGACTCAGCATCTTAACTGCTGAGTCATCTTCAGTTCATAGTTTCCTCTCAGATGTTTCTTCATAGCTATGAGTTACAACATCAAGAAAAACTGAAATGAGGGATTCCCTTCCCCTTATCAATTGTTCAGGATTCTCATCATTCAAAACAAGCTATGTACATTCCCATGAGAGTGCCCCAAAACAGTAAGATCTGCAATCCCTTCACTTCTGAGGGGTAAGGGAGAAAAGAATTGGTACCAGATTAAGCTTATTCATTTGTCTGGTATGGAACAGGTTGCACTGTGCCAAAATTCAAGAGCCAGCTTTTTCTTTTTTTTAAGCTCATGCGCCAAGCCACTTTTCTACTAGGCTTTTGCTAAAATCAGCATTCCCCAGCATCCTACTTTGACCATGATTTTGTTGGAAAGAAGCTCACCAGTATTTTAGGGATACTGATCAGAGAAAGAAAAGAGGTAGAGATGCTGCTGTCAGATTATTTCAATGCCCGGCAAAAGTTTTTAACCAAATGACACTCATTGTAAAAGACCCATTGGTAACATGCCTTTAAAATTTTTCCGTTAGCAGTGATGACTTTACACAGTTTCAACCACTCCCTCATGCCTGGTTTCTGTGGCTAATGACATCCATTTTTCACGGCCACTCATTAGGTTAACATTACCTGTGACCAAAGAATGGCCTGACACTTCCTACTGACCTTCAGCCTTGACTTCAATAGCACCACACCCTTGCTCACCAACTGAGCTAATCAATCACTATTGGTCTAAATAACATGGTAAAAATAAATAAATAATAAATACATAAATAATCATTTTTTCATAAAAGCCCTAAAGACCTCCATTAATAAAATGCCACATAATATCTCTGAAATACACAGCAGGGTATTTCATTCATTCACAACAGGTTCAAACTGAGGCAGAGAATAAACAACTTGCCCAAATGATCTGGCAAGTCAGTAGCAAAATTAGCCAAAAGAACCCAAGAATTTTCGATTCTTAACCCCTTATTCTAAGCTTCTATTCTTGCTTGTCCTACTTGGGCTAGATATTATCACACTAAGAATTTTTTTTTCCTTCCAAGACTGGCCTTATCATATTAATTTGTCCATGGAGTGGCACCTTTTTAAGAAAAGAAGAAAAACTTAAAGGGAATGTATCTGAAATGAAGAGAGAAAAACAAAAAAATTAGCCTTACCATCCTGAGGCTAGTACACACTTTAAAGTCTTTGGCTCTAGTCTGCAATATGTACAACAGAGCTGAAACCTGAACTGCCATCTCAAACACAGTGGAATCCACATGGTAAATCCCTATGGAATTTAGTCATAGCCTCAAATGCCTAGGAGATTAATGCACAAAAGCCCTGAGAACTGACACAGTTTTCCTGGTAGGGCAGAACCCGTATACCAGGACTCAGTAAATCTACCCACACCTCATTTATCTGGAATCCAAACCCCTAGCTCTACGGTTTTCGTACAGAAAAGAGTTAATACAGCAGGCCTGAACTGCTATCCTTGGAAAGGCCTGCCTGCAAGGTTGGCCCTTAGCTGGTATCTGTGAACTTAGATTTTGGGAGAGTTCCCACCATTAACTGATAAGACTGGCTCACTGTGCCTAAACTGTTTGTGCAAACAGTATGGTTTATGCTTAATACCTGCTTTCCTTTTGAGTCTTGAAATTTGCTATGTGCCCAGCAGACTCTGTCTACATGACCTGTCCCCAATAAAAACCTCAGGAACCAAGTCTATAATGACTTTCCCCAGTAGACAACCATTTCACACATTGTCACAAATCGTTGCTGGAGGAACTAAGCACATCCTCCTATGTGATTCTACTGGGAGAGGACTCTGAAAGCTTGTACCTGGTTCCCCTCAGACTTTGTCCCAGGTGGCTTTTCCTTTTGCTGATTTTTCTTTGTATCCTTTCACTATAATAAAGCTACTCATGACTATATGCTGAATCCTTTAGAGAATCACAAAACCTGGGGGTAGTCTTGGGGACCTCCAACAGAGTTGATATAGGGAGGTTCAGTAAGTGACCCCCCACCACTGCCACAGTTTCAACTCTCATCCTTTTCTGTTCTCCTTTGTCTAAGCAGACCCAATCCCCTCATCTTTGCCAAAGGCATGTGTCTTCCTGACAGTCCCTCATTTTATAGTAAATGGGATGGACTTACATAAATTGCTACATGGAAAGCAGGAATAAGTGTTTGTGGAAGCAATTACTTCTTGAAGGAACAAGAAATAGCACTAATCTTTTTCAAGTTCCTTTCTGTCTGAACATCAAAGCTCCCAGGGACAAGAGGACCCAGGGTTACCACAAATGAAAACAAGTGCCAGTAATTCTCACTTCACAGTTCTGACTTATTCCCAACTACCACTGAGTGTTCTCACTTTCTACAGCTGTGCCACTGTAGAAGTTAGTGTTTTAATACTGGTATATGCTCGGCTTGAAGACTGACCAAGTTGATCAATAAATTTAGCCCTTTTTTGAAACCTAAGTTTAAGTGTAATTCCATAACAGCCAGATTTCCAACCTGGTTCCCATGGCTGAATTAACCCAATCCATTATCTGAAGCAAGTCGTGGCTAGTGTGTCTTGAGATGTCCATTATGTTTTAGCTGCCGTTCCTCACTCCGCCTGCTTCTCCAAGCATGGTACTTCTTGATGCTTTTCTTCCATGCAAAGCACCAGATGTTAAACATAAAACACCAAGACACAACATACATGGCTACTCCCCCAACCTTCACAAACCACTTGGGTGTGGGTGAGATCATTTCACAGAAAAGGAGGCGAGCTCCTACACCAATCCTCACTCCAGTGAAGAGAGCCACAAAGAGGAAGTCCACTACATCTCCAGTGAAACTGTGATAGTGCCCTGTTTCACGGAGAAACCAGCGCATCTGTAGCAAGGGATTGGTAATCTCACTTCCAAAGAGGACTGCATTGACTTCTGTGCCTGACTCCCCAAGCACCAGGGCCATGATAATGCCCAAGATACTCAATATGTGGTGAGCCAGCATTAGGGCACCCTCAGACCAGAAGTAGATGCACCATCCCAAGTCAAAGATGAAGTAGCCCAAGGTGAGACACAGAACGTGAACTTGGAGGGGTGTATTAGGTGAGCCTGAAATAAACCAAGACAGAAGCAAATTGAGTGACTGGGAATAGTGCTACCTTACATAGGGATCCTAAGTTGTTGTCTTTCAAATCTTATTGAATCAATGAAGACGACAAAAACAATGGCAGGCATGTGCTTTTTAAACCAGCTAAAGACCTGTTTCCAGACCCTTGAATCATTCTGTCCTGAACATCAGATTAATTTCTTAGCTTAATGGGTCCAGTTATTGGACACTAGTGGCACTAACTTATCCTGAAAGTAGACTCTGGAAAGAACCCCAAAAGTGTGTTCCCATGTCTAAAAACATAGGTTGCAAGGACCTGACATGTTTGGAACCATTAAGAATCTTCATATAAAATACAAAGTTTAACAGTTGCTTTCATCTCAGTTCGATAGTTTTGAGAAAAAGCCTTAAGTTCAATATGTGAATCTAAGGAAGTTTTTTTCATAAAAGAATCTAAGGGAAGTTATGGGCTAAACTGTGTCCCCCACCCCCCAAATTCATATGTTGAATCCCTAAACCCCGGTACCTCAGAATGTGACTGTATTTGGAAAAAGGGCCTTTAAAGAGGTAATCAAGTTAAAATGGGATCATTAGGGTGGGCTCTAATCCAGTATGACTGGTGTCCTTTAAAGAAGAGGAGATTAGGACATACACACACACACAGAGGCGACCATGTGAGGACACAGTGGAAGGGTGGCCATCTGCAAGCCAAGGAGGGAAGCCTCAGAAGAAATCAAACCTACCAGCACCTTCTCGATCTTGGACTTCTAGCCTCCAAAATTGTGAGAAAATAAATTTCTGTTATTTTGGCCACTCAATATGTGGTATTTTGTGATGGCAGCCACCATTTGTACCCAGGGGCTGCAATTTTTGTATACTCAAGGAAGTAATACTCCCACATCTAGTGATTTAAAAATTAATATAGCTACCCAAACTAATGAGGCATTGGTTAAATCAGTGATAGCAAATTCATACAACACAATAACATGGAACAATTAAAAAGGTCAAGGAAGATCTTATCATTTTTACACAGACATGGAAAGATTATGTCCTTTAAATTACAACTGAGTAAAAATTACAGTTTACCAAAAGAATTCATAAAATACAGTTCTATTTGTACCTGTTTGAGGGTTGGTAGTGGGAAGATGTTGATATTGGCTATATGTTTTGTACATTTCTGATTGACTAAATTGTATTAATAACAAGCAATTTAAAATTTGTTTTAAGGCTGGGCATGGTGGCTTATGCCTATAATCCTAGTACTTTGGGAGGCTGAGATAGGACTGCTTGAGGCCAGCAGTTTAAGACCAGCCTGAGCAACATAGTGAGACCCCCATCTCTACAAAAAATAGAAAAATTAGCTAAGTGTGGTGGCATATGCCTGTAGTTTCCAAGCTACATGGAGGCTGAGACTGGAGGTTTGCTTGAGCCTGGGAGTTTGAGGTTGTGGTAAGCTCTATGACACCATTGCACTCTATCCTAGGCAAGAGAGAAAAACCCTGTCTCAAAAAAAAAAAAGTGTTTTAAAAGTAGAGTTATGAAAAACAGAAACAAGAGGTGACATATGCAATATCAGAGTTAACAATGAAGAATGAAGACTATGATACAAATTATAATGGGTATTATTCTTCAATATTGTACAAATTCTGTTTAAAAGTTCCATCCTTCTAAGACTATCCCCAAATCATAAATCCCTAAGAAATAATCCCCTACCATCTCCTACCTACCTGGGTGGGTAAAAGGCCATGGGCCATCAATGAAGCCAATATAAGCCGAGAGGCCTATGGAGAGGACTCCATGGGTGAAAGTAACCAGCCGGCAGCTCCACTCATAGCTTCGGTGCTTATTCAGGCGGCAGAAAGAAATATAGAGCGAGAGCCAGCCACACAGGCTGCACAGCACCTGCAGACACAGAGCTAATGCCATCCTAGGATGAAAAGACCAAAACCAGAAAAACAAAGGATGTACCATGAGAAAACAGCATTGGGTCACTGTGTGTATATGTCCTCATTTCTACTATAGAATAGCACAAAAAACATTGCTTTTACTGAAATACTTCCTCCTTATCTGGACAGCCAAGCATCTTCTATCTAAGTACAGCTGTATTTATAACTCTGTGTTCCTTAGAGATAACATGCTGGCAACTGGTAGAAGCTGTACACTGGAAACCAGAGACTGCATTCTGAGTTGGTAGGCTGTCTAACATCACATTTTATGATGAGTAAATATCAATAACAACCCTCCAGTGATGACTGACCTTGGACAATAATACATGGATAATAAAGCAGTGTATTAGATAATGTCTTCAAATTGCAAAAATGCCAATGAGAGGATCTCATGAAAAAACAGAATACCGCCACTTTGGTTTCTGCTAGAGGTCGCGTGACATACCGCAGTTTGATGTGGTTTTAAGCTACACTAAATTCAGCTGAGGTTTGGATTTGAGTCACAGGTTTATCAATCAAAATTGAAACTTGGGGTAAATCTAAATATAGAACTAAAGTCCAGACTTCCTGGAAGGAGGGAAAAAAAATCCTAGTCCTATTCGGTTCTGAAATCCAACTCAAAGATTTACCAAGGGGGAAAGCAGAAGGATTTTGAGGCACAAGAGGGGAGTTTTTATTGAAATATAAAAATAGCTTTAAGGCAATTATTTTTATTTCATAAAAGTGAAACAAAGTCAGAAAGCTACCCTCTGGAATTTTTACTGATGACAACTACATTAGGACAAGAACAACTATAACTGAGTCAATTTAGTCATACAGGATTAAAATCTAAAACTGACCAATTGTAATTAATATTTATTAGCTCCTCTAGTGAAAGTACAAATAAAAAAGTCAAAAACATTTCAGATATCTGTCTCATGTCAGCAGGAATTTTCCGCATGGCTACACTTACTGCTTAACCCTAGTCCAACAAGTGAAATACTATCTGTGGACCAACACGCTTCAATACACAAGCCATTCTTTGAGAATGCTATCCCCAAAGGGGTTTATGAAGGTCAAATTCTGTACAGCCTTCATCTGAAATCAGATTTCCATTCAAGAAAATAGTAAGTGTTCATAATAGACCTGAGTACCAATTCTGTCTCTGCCCCTATCTAGCTGTAGGAGTGGGGGCAAATCACTTTAACCTCTAGAGCCTCGGTTTTCTCAAAAAAATAAAAAAGAAGAGGGAGGAGGAGGGACAGGGGAGGACGGCGGAGAGGAAGGGAGAGAGGGAAAGGAAAGAAAGAAAAAAGGATTTAAGAACTCTATAATCTGGTCCAGTTTTGACATGGAGCTCTGAGATAAATTTTGTAAAACATCCAGGCCAATTTTCAGAGTAAGGGACAGAAATACTAAGTACCTAGAGTGAAAAGAACTGTCCTCCCTTATTTCTCTTTAAACGCCCGGGTCACTGGCCAGTAATGCGGATCAGCTCATTTGGATATGCCGATTAGTATTTTTAGAGTCCTCTTCTCTGAATCCTAATTCCCTGGCAGAATGGAGGAAACAGTGGCCCATTTAAAAACAATTAAAAGAACAGACATTTGTAAATGGCAGCTACAACTCTGTGACCTTGGGGACTCCGTGTCTGGGTTTCGGCTCTTTGCTCTTGGTTCTGTCAAAGCACGGAAGGGCATTTCGATGGCCATCGCAGCTCAAGAGTCCAGTGCGGGCTCCTCTCCCGGCTCCTCCCGTTCCAGGGCCAGGCCGGCGAGCGGGAGCGCCGGGCCGGCCCACCTGGCTCCCGGCCCCGGAGCAGGCGTGGCTGGCGGCGAGCTGCAGCCTCCGGCGTCTCGCAGGGCCGCGTTCGCACCTCCGCGCGGCCGCGCCCGGCCCGGGAGCCCGCAGCCAGGCAGACCGTTATCCCGCCCCCGGAGGCCTGGCGCGGGGAGGCCGCGGCGCCCAGCGGCCGGAGGAGGCCCCGTCCCCTGCGGGGCCAGGCGGCCGTCTGCCCGCCTCCTTCCCGCGCAGGGCCGGCCGGTCCGCGCCCACCCGCCCACTCCGCTGTTACCTAGCGGAGCGCACCGGGAAGCCTCGGGCGCCCGGGCGCCCACAGCTCAGGGCCCGGGTCGCGGCAACAGGAAGCGGCGCGGCGAGGGGGAGAAGACGAGGCTGTGACGGCGGCGCCGGCGGCGGAGGAGCGGGGGTCTAGGGGCACCTGCTGGCCGGGAGGACGGAGCGCAGAGCTGGAGCCGGGCGCGGGACGTTCCCTCTTCTGGCGGGGTGGGGGGCGGGTGAGAAGGGATCTAGTGGTGACGTGAGACCTGCAGGCCCTTGCTCCTGTTTATCTGTTCTTGTCTGTTGGTTTAAATAATACCCATTCCTCCTCTCCCCATGATGGGACAGCCTATCCAGTAACCATTTACTGAGCACCTACTAAGTGCTTGCACTCTAACTAGGCACTGTGGGAGATGTAAAACGTCGTCATTGCCCTCATACTTGAATCTAAATTGTGAGACGAGCACACAAATAACTGATAACCAGGAAAGTGCTCAGGCCTGAGAATTAGAGATTACAGTATTCTGAATTTCAGCCCTGTCACCAACTTAGCAAGAAAGCATAGTCTTAAGGGTAAACCTTGCCTGGTATGCCTTTGGGCGAGTTACTTTTCTCTTTCTCCCTTTTCTCATCCTCAGAATGGGGATAATAATAAAACCCAGTTCATAAGGGTATTGTGAGAATTTTAAAAGATTACATATATAAAATGCTTAGAACAATGGTTGGCACATACAAGTCACTGTATAAATGTCAACTATTGTTTCACTTTGGGTAAGGCCTGTCTCCTCCTCTGGGTCTATGTTAGTTTATTTATTTATTTATTTATTTATGAGACAAAGTCTCACTCTGTTGCCCGGGCTAGAGTGCCGTGGCGTCAGCCTAGCTCACAGCAACCTCACACTCCTGGGCTCAAGCAATCCTCCTCCCTCAGCCTCCCGAGTAGCTGGGTCTACAGGCATGCGCCACCGTGCCCGGCTAAATTTTTATATATATTTTTAGTTGTCCAGCTAATTTCTTTCTATATTTAGTAGAGACGGGGCCTCGCTCTTGCTCAGGCTGGTCTTGAACTCCTGAGCTCAAGCGATCCGCCCATCTTGGCCTCCCAGAGTGCTAGGATTACTCTGGGTCTATTTTAATACCAAGCAGAGTAAGTCTGAAAAGAGAAGTATGGAGTCTCAAATGGGATAAAGAGGGTCTGGCCTGGTTGATCCGCACAGGCAATGATAGAGTGCTGAGGGAGCCAGACATTCTCAAAAGGAGAAGACCTTTAGCAGAGATGTGAGTGTTTAGACCATGTCTGGGGAATAGTACATATTCTAGTTTTGGTCATTTACCTTGCCAACTCCTCAAAGGTGAGGATGACACTGTTTTCATCTGTTTCCCTAGTACCTGGTATGAGAAAGGTACAGTGATGTTTGTTGGTTGAATTAATGGGAAATGAGCCTGGAAAACTATATTGGAAGCATATTGTAGTTTCTAAAGCTTGTCAGTCATCTATACCACTGGGAAAGTGTTTCCAAAATACATTGTGCAGGCTGCACCTTGAATATTGTGATTTAGTAGGTCTGGTGTGGGGCCCAGGATATGCATTTTTTAAAAACCTACCCAAGAGTCATTCAGAGGATCAATCACATTTGAAAACCACTTCTGTTAGAGGGCCTTAAATGCCCCTGTTGCCACTCTAAAATGCCAGGATGAGGTATTTTATTACGTAAATAAGAGAAATCCCATGATGTTACAGAGCTAAGAAATCATATTACCATGCTCTCAAGCCCTTGAGCTCAGGGTATGGTCTATGGACCAGCAAAATTGGTATCACCTGGGAGTCTGTTAGAAACACAGACTCAAACCCTACCCTACTAAGCCAGAATCTGCATTTTAACAAGATCCCCAGTGATCTGTGTGCACATTTGGGCAGTGGTCCTTAACCTTGATAGCACAGCAGAATCACTTGAGGAGTTTTGAAATCCCAATGCCAGCTGGGCACAGTGGCTGACGCCCAGCACTTTGGGAAGTCAGAATGGGAGGATCGCTTGAGCTCAGGAGTTCAAAAACAGCCTGGGCAACATAGTGAGACCATGCCTCTACAAAAAAAAAAATAGCTGGGCATTGTGGCACATGCCTGTAGCCCCACTACTCAGGATTCTGAGCCAGGAGTGTCATTAGAGCTCAGGAATTTGAGGTTGCCATGAGCTCTGGTCACACCACTGCACTCCAGCCTGGACAACAGGGTAAGACCTTGTCTCTAAAAAAAAAAGAAAAAAAAAACTAATATTCAGACCACATCTCAAAGTACATCAGATCTTTGTGTGTATATCAATCATTTTTAAAGCTCCCTGCGTGATTCCAGTGTGTAGCCAAAGTTGAGAACCCCAGCTCTAGGGCCACTCAACTAAAATCAGTGTAAGATAAATTGGAGAAGACCTGTTACACTTGTGTTGAGATAGACCAGATAAGAGGTAATGATAGTCTAAAGAAGAAAACACGGAAGGATCCGTTTCAGTCAGTGGATAGTATACAAATCTCAACCTTTTCCCCATTTTTGTTGCAGTGGTTTTTTTTTCCTTCTAGTATCTTAATCAGGGACTTCCCCTTGCTGTCATCATTTCCCACAAAAGAACAGAGTATTCAGGAGTCTGAAGGCTGAGGGGATAAGGGAAGGTGCCAGTTCTTCCTAGGATATTGGGCCTATATCCTAGGGTGATTGGGATTCCAGATTCAAGCTTTATTAGCTGGGATTAAATTTTATTAAAGTGTGTATCTTTGTCCACAGTCCCTGTTCCACGAAATCAGATCCTTGTCAACAATGGCATCCCCTAGAAGAGCTCTGGCTGCTGGGGGAGAGCAGGAAACAGGAAACTCTTCACCAATTTACTTTAATAACAATGGCAATAATAATATCAATGATCACAAATAATACCTATATTGCACCATTGTTCCAAACACTCTATGTATGTGTGCATATAATATAAACTCATTTAATCCTAACAACTCTATGAATGGGACCTATTATCCTCATTTCCCAGGTGAGAAACTGAGGCACAGAGCAATCAAGACTTTCCTCCTACAATTAGTAGGAGGCAGAGCTGGGTACGAACCCAGGCAGTACGACTCTGGAGGTCATGCCCTTAATCCCCAAGATATGCTGCCTCCATGCAAATAAAATTTCCCTCAGATGTGTGATGTATTCTCATGTACTCACAGCTCCCACCTCAGTGAAGGGAGTTAGAAGCTGTTGAGATGGGCGAAGAAAGGAATTCCATTTTTTTAAAAAAAGTTTCTTTTTGAGACATGATCTCTTTTCCATGGGCTAACGTGTGGTACCTCATCATAGTTCACTGCAACCTCAAACTCTTGGGCTCATACGATCCTCCTGCCTCAGCCTTCTGAGTAGCTGGGACTACAGGTGTGCACTGCCATGCCAGGCTAACTTTTCCTACTTTCTGTAGAGACGAGGTCTCACTCTTGCACAGATTGGTCTCAAGCTCCTGGCTTCTAGCGGTCCTCCTGCCTCAGCCTCCCAAAGTGCTAGGATTACAGGTGTGAGCCAGCACACCTGGCCCATTTTTAAAAATTGTAATTGCTTATTATGTGCTAGTCACAATGTTAGGCATGGGATACAGAAAAAAAACATACATTTCAAAGAGGTCCCCCCCACACAGGGAGGAAGCAGAAGAGGCAGTGTGATATGACAGGAGCATGCAGGGTGCACGTGGAGGAAGGATACTGCCCTAAAAACCTGGGGGCTCAGGGTAGGATTCCTGATTTGAGTCCTGGGATTAATAAACTCATTCTCTAAATCAGACCAAAAGTCTTTACTTTGTCTTAAGAACCCACAGCTGGGCCCACCAGGTTTGTATCAACTAAGCATCCGAGTACAAAAGAAAATTTGAAAAGCAGCAGCAACGATCTTTTTGTCCTTTTCTTTCTCCCTCGGCAATGACTGGTTGTTGCCCTTAGATGTTCCTTTTTGTCCCTAATTAGATGCTGAAACAGCTAATCAAGCTACCATTAAACTTCCCTAGAATTATGGATTCTACAGAATCATGCAGACATAAATGTGAATCTGTGCTCACTTTCAGGTTTGACTCTATTCAGCAGCTGTTCAAGTTAATGGTCAAGGGAAGCTACTGGAAGCTATGCAATTAGGCTGCAATTCTGTTTCTTTCACAAAGACCATAGGCGAATGGATGCAAACCAGAGTTTTGGACAGTGCAGGGGATCAGTTTTCACCACTCAGCTGAGCAGGACGTCAAGGTAGCTAGGATTGCTGTAGGAAAGGGTCAGCTCTAGCACCCGTGAGTACACAAGGGGAATGCACACCTGTGTGTGTGTGTGTGTGTGTATGTGTGTGTGTGCGCAGACATATGCACAGATGGGCCCCTGGGTGGTGGAGTAGTCCCTTTGCATACTTGAATTACTGCTGAAGGCTCTACTTTCTATCTCTTTGCTACACACCGAGCCCCTTTTAACTAGATCTTGAGAAAGTAACCACTACCAATAGGCCTTCTTCCACTTCATGACATGAAATAAGAGACTTAATATAAGCCCCATTCAAGCATCAGGAACAGTTAACTCTTATTTGTGTATAGCTTGCCCACATGGATATTATTATTTGAAACAAATGTTCAATCCCAAGTTTAGTTTTTTCCCATCAGCCATTACATGCTTGAAGGGCCTCCCCTTCCCACAGGTCATTGTTAACTCAGCAATGGTAACTTTTTAAATTTGTATTAATCTAAGAAAAACCACAAGGATAGATTTCCTGCCCCTCAACCTCCTTGCCAAAAGTCAAAACACATTCCGAAGCCAAATATATAGGATTGTTAAATAATTATCCTTTGCCCCAAATATTTATTGCTTTCCATTGTAAATGATGAATAATTGACATTTGAGATATCTGAGCTATGAGATATCAGCCTCAGCCTCCAACTCTTAAATCTCCAAATGCCTTCACCTTAAACATTCATCATTTTCTCCTTTCCAAAATGAGGAAACCAATCTCTTGCCTAGTCTGCCCTCAAGGTCGTTCTGTCACAAAGAGTAAGAACTCTGAACTCTTCAGGGTCCTATATATTAACTCATGGCATCTTTAGCATCAGTGTGGGGGGTAATGCACTTAATGAACCAATCTGAAGCATGTTTCCATATCCCATCTCATTATATGCACTCACATCCCCTCCACAACAAAAAGGCACAAAACAATAAACTAAACCTCTTATCAACAGTGAAATAGTTTTTATAATCACTATACAAATTTCTTTAGGAACACAGAGATTCCTTTGAATCTCACGAGTTTCCTGGACATGTAGTCTTTTTTTTCAAAAAAAGCAACCATTTCTGGAATGGCTTCTTGTTACATCTCTACACACTGGCCCACAAAGAAGGAGATTCTATTAATAACATTCCCAAAAAAGTGAACAAAGATTCCCAGCCCACGTGGGAACTCTGTGGAAGCTAGCACAGTATTTCACACTTTGGTATTTTTTCCTTTTTTTTTTTTAAAAAAAAAGAAGATAAAATATTACAGAGATGTCTTCAAAATTCACACCTGAGTTAAACATTTTGCTGGAAAACTCCACATTAAGGAGAGAAGAACATAATGCAAAAATAGGAAAGGGCTATATACAGGTATTTTGCCAGCATAATTGTTGTGTGTTTGCTCTTGTGTTCTTCCTTTCCTGCAGCCAAGAGAAAGGAGAGAAGATGGGATAAGGAGAAACACAGACAGGGAGAGAAAAAAGAGCTCCTGAACTCTGGGCAGATGTGAGTGGACAGAAGACCCCCGGTGGGCGGAGCAATGTGCCTGGGGATGAGAGGGAGAATGGATTTGGTAGAAAAGGGCATGAGGTTAAAAAGAAAATGAGGTGAGATGAAGATTCAGTCAGAAAACTTTGCTGAACAGAGAAAACATCAAGGCTTTGGTGGAGATATCAGATTCAAATGTTTTCACAGATTTTGGGATCAATCCAGGGATTGTGGCAAAGTTCACAGTCGAAACTATTATCTCACCTTCTGGTAGTTTGGTACGCCAGGCAAATGGCTGTCCCCAGAAGCCCACAGATGAGTTGGAGAATAATAGCAAGAAGTCCTTTCTCTGAAAGACTGTTGCCACAGTGAAGCCGTCTAAAGTACGTGAAACTAGAAAGTAAGGTCACAGGCAAGGAAGGTGAAAATGGTAAACTCCTAGGAGGGGTTATGTGTTTCAAGAGCAATTAGAAGTCAGAACATGGTTCAGTCACAGTTTGCATCTCTGGAGGCCCTTGCTCCTGCAAAAGGTAACAGTTTGGGTCCATTGACAATGGGGATTTTCTTTCGCTATTCTGAAAGTAATACGTCCAGAGAGAGCAGGCATGACTCCCTTCCTTCCAGTGGGCAATGCAGGGCAGGGTGGAGCAGGGGAAACTTTTTGGTCTCAGTGGAGGTAGGTGGGATGATTCCATCGGTACCAAGATCTGGAAGGAAGAAAGAAACGAGTCAATCATAAAGCTGTTAATATGATGCGGGAAGAGAAGAGTCAGGAGTGACTGCCAACAGATGTAGGGGTTGTTTTGGGCATGATGAAAATGTTCCAGAATTAGATAACAATGATAGTTGTACAACCTTGTGATTATAGTAATATTAAAAATTACTGAACAGGCTGTGTGTGGTGGCTCACGCCTGTAATCCTAGCACTCTGAGAGGCCGAGGTGGGAGGATCACTTGAGGCCAGGAGTTTGAGACCAGCTTGAGCAAGAATGAGACCCCAACTCTACAAAACACAGAAAAATGAGTCAAATGTGGTGGTGTGTGCCTGTAGTCCCAGCTACTTGGGATGCTGGGGCTGGAGGATTGTTTGAGCCAGGAGTTTGAAGTTACAGTGAACTGTGATGATGCCACTGTACTCTAGCCAGGGTGACACAGTGAGACTCGGTCTCAAAAAAACCCCAAAAAACTACTGAACTGTCCACTTCAAAATGATGAATGTTGTGGTATATGAATGTTTCAAAATAATTTTTTAAAGCTACCAATATATAATATATATTATTATATCATATTATATTATATATTTCTCTCTCTCTCCCCCTCCATTGAACCTCCTTCCCTTTCTATCTCTCCCCCTGGGGATAGGTGAGGAGCTCCAACTCTTTGGCCTATTCAACAGTTGGCCAAGAAGAGCTGCTTCTTTGCTGAACTGCCTGGGTTTGGACAAGTGGATTTATCTCTTCCGACAAGCTTAGGTCAACAACCTATTGCCCAACTTTCCAATCTCTGTTTTGTTCTGAATCAGGGCAGAATCTCTCTCTCAAGGCATCAGTTCTCAAAATACTTTTTAGAGTAGATTCTTTGGTTCACGAACTAAGGCCCAGGAGGCTGCTGTCCCCACTGCACGGCAGGTGGGGCCAGAAGGCAGGAGGCGGCACAACTTCCCTCTCTCCCTATGTCAGCCGCACTTGAAGCCCGGGCTTTTCTTTGTGCCTGAGCTCTAGACTCACATCAGAACACCCTGAGAACTGGGTCCCTGGCATGAAGCGGAGCACTCCCAAGCCCAGCAAAGGACCTGGCCCTTTCTGACAAGAGTGTTTGGAAATTTCCACCCTTCAAAGTGAGGATGGAAATTTTGGCTTTGTTGACATCTGCTCCTTGCCAGGACTGCTCGCTAGCTGAAGCTTCTTTTTAAAATCCCCACTCCCTAGGGATAAAATCCAGTGTGGCTCTCTACTGTGTCCTCTCCTACCCCACATTCCCTTTCTCCAACCCTGTGACAAGCTTTCTTTCCCAAGGCATTGACCCAACTTCTCACGTGTCCCTTAGCCCTGCCGGGATGTCTCTGCACTCTCCCCTCCATCTTACCCTGAAGAGTTAAAGCTGGAGGAGGAGTTCACTGCTGCTTTGGAGTTATTTTGAGATGCAGTGGGGCTGCTGGCGTGGAGTCCTGAGCCAGGAGACGAAGGCCTGCTGCTGTTCCCAGGGGAACAGGATGACGTTACTGAGGACAAGGAGAGGCAAAAACAAGGGGAAAATAATGCTGCTGGGTCCTGAGACCTCGTGACATGGCCCTTCAGACACTTGATTTCCTGGTGTAGCCCCAAAGGTACCTCACCCTCTTCCTACCCCCCACCCATCTGCCCACCCTCTACCACATTAGCATCAACCTCTGCCCATCCCCAGAGGGGCTCTCATGGCAAATGCTCTCTGCAGCCCCGGCCCTCGAGAGTGGTGTAGCTGGTTCTGCAAGTCCAAGACTTGCCAAATGCAGGAAGGACAGATGCCAAAATCATCCTACTGCAGGACACACCCTGGGCTGGGCATATGCAGCCCCAGACCAAGAGGCGGGAGGAGGAAAAGAACAAGGAGGAGGAGAGGAGGAAAGAAAGGAGAGTGCACAGGGAAGGAGGAGAAGCTAGGAGCACAATTAGAGATTGCCAGCCTTCTCTAGTTCCCCCATCTCCACAAAGAAATGGTGCATGGTCTTCTAGAAAGAGCACTGAACCAAGAGTGAAGGGACCCGAGTCTTGTCTCGGTTCCAGGCCATTCACTAAACAGCTCTGTGGCCTGCGCTGACTTGTTTTACTTCCCTGAAACTCATTTTCATCCTCTGTAAAATGGCAGATTTGGATTAATTCTTGCATTTATGCCTCCCAAACCATATTCTGAGGATAGGGTGACATACATTTTACCATCCAAACGAAGACACTGTGAAAAGTAGAAGGAAGTGCCATTGATAATTATGTCAGGACACGAGGCAGACACTAGGAGTGTCCTGGGCACACTTGGACATACGGTCACCTGAACTAGTTTCTTTGAAATTGTATAGGTACTTTTTGAAACAGAGAGAAATTTAGTTTGTAGAAAATTAGTCTGGCAAGCCCTGCCTTCCTTCAGCCTTCCATACGGCTCATGTTGGAATGTCCTATGCACTTGAGTGCTGGGAAGTGCTGCAATTAAAACAAAACAAAAAACAAACACACACTTGTCTGAACTTTGCTTACATCAGCATTTCCCAAACTTAAATGAGCATGGAAACTTTTTTTTCCCCAGCACAGATTTTAATATCGTTAGAAATACTTTTAGGAAAGGCTGACTCAGGTGCCTTTCAGTTCTAATATTCCACATTTAAAGTAATTCTGATGTTATTTGGAAACTTCATTTTAAAGCTCACCTGTTCCAGGCATGGTGCTGTGGACAGGAGGGACAGAGAGGGGGCCCAGAGACCCTGAGGGAGAGACCTGAAAAACAACAGCAGCTTGTAAATGTTCATTCCTGCCTCCTTCTCCAGCTTGGGGTCCTTCTCCAAGGACCCTGGGCCCAGACTCTGCAGAGACCAGGGCTTGGCTTCCTTGATGATTTCTTAGTCCCAAACCTCCGCTCCGTCCTCCTTGTTATAGGAAGGCCTCTGCACCACATACAGGCATCCAGCTCCAGCTCCAGTCTGCTCCAGAAGCTCCCTGGTGCTGATGCAAAGCCCTCCCCTCCCTGCCGTGTGTCCCCTGGCAAGGTTTCTTGGGCACTGCCAGGCTGAAGGCTGCCTTGCCGAGTGCTCTGGCAGTGAGAAGAGCAAGGCTCTCGGACCGTGCTGTGACAGATACTGCTAGCCGCCTGCCTCTTTTCTGGTCTTCATTTCTTCATTCCTAAAATAAACCCTGCTTTTGCTCAGGGCAGCAGAGTGCCCAGCCCCAGAAACTCTGTTTTAGACTTTCCCACCTTGATGAACAAATGGCCATGAACTCTCCAGAGATCACTGGAGGAGCTGAACTGTGCTCTCGGAAGCTTTTCATTTTTCCCTGGAAACCTCCTAGCATCATCTGCTCTGAGATTAGAAAGGGACCTATGATAATTTAACCTCCCATGCAATTCAGGAACCTCCCCTTGCTGTTACTATCCTTGAACAACCCAGAATAAGATAGAATAGAAAGAATGGACGTTGGAACCCAACAGATCTGGGAGTAAGACTTGGTTCCACCACGTGACTTTGGACGAGTTACCTAACCCCACTGAGATTTGGTTTTCTCATCCATAAAACAGCAGCAACACCTCCTTTATATTTTCTTCTACTTCATATCTAATGAGATCATGTCCACAAAGCTTCCTAATGGTTCGCAAGAAGTGCCAGCTTGTTTAATGTGAGTTCCCTTCCTTCCTGAAGGAAGAAGCTGTCAACTGCTGTATTATCTCTAGATGTTATTGAACTCTTCTTTTGAGCTGTAATCTGGATACTGTCACCACCCCTCATTCTCATGCTGACAGGCGAAGCTCAGACCAGTGCTTTCAGAGGATATTGAAAGGCAGTTCTGCTCAAGGACCTATGATTTGATATTCCTCTCCTTCCAGATTTGGAAGATCCCATCCAAACAGGACACAGCATGTACTCATCTGCTCCTTAATCAGCAAGGGTTCTCACTGCATGCATTTACCCTTCCTTAGACAATGAGCCTCCTCAGGAGGATGGGGTGAGACGGGTGAAGGGTGGAGACGGGTGTGGGGTACGGTTTGGGAGGGTGGCAGAGCAGTAAGAGATGTTATCAGCAACCTCCCTCCCTCTTCTCCTCCTCCCTCTCTGCTGCCACACCCAAGAAAGTTGTTGTTTTTAAATAAATAATAATGTACTGAGTCACTGTGACCAGCTACTTCTGTTTCCTTCTGGAGATAGGCTATGCATATGCAAACATCAATATACTTGTATATGGTGTCCCCCTTTTTATTTTATACACGCACACTTATGTATACGGTAGTATTCTGCCCACACTGGTCTGCACCATTTTGCCTTTTTTTAATTCCTAAATTAACTATATATCTTGGAGATCATTTCATACCAGAAGCAGAGGAAACTATGTCCCGGTCCCAAGGGACTGTCTCATTGAGATCTGGTCCCAGTGAGATCTGAGAAGACAGGATCAGGACGTTTTGTCTGTCCTCTTCCTTCATGGCATCACGGGTATTCATGTAACTATTTAATGTCTTTCTCCCCCATTTGGCTGCAGATTTCATGACGGCAGGATAATGCCTGTGCGGTTCACAGCGGCATCCCCAGGGCCTTCTGCAGTGCTCAGTAAACGTGCTTTGAACGAGTGCTGATAACAAGTGAGGCCCCTTTACTGCTCCTCCAGGCCTCCCACTGTTTCCTTCCATGTTGGTGTCCTGGGTTGGAACTGAACCCAAGTGAGGACCTACTTCCCATCTGCTCGCAACAAAGCCCCGTCTTTAAAGATTCCAAGGCTCCTATGACCTGGTCCAAGTTCCTTAATGTGGCCTACAGTGCCTACATAATCCAGCCCCTCCCTGCCACTCTGGCCTCATTCGCACTCTCCTTTACTCCCTGGCCTCCAGCCCATTCCAGCCGTCTATGATTCCTCTTCCACCCCACCCCACACCACCACCAGCCTCAGTGCCTTTGCACACACCATTTCCTCAGCCTAGAATGTTCTTCCCCACCCCCAACTCAGACACTTTCCTCACAAATGTCAATGATGACATTCATTTTCTTGGCGTTAGTTTAAACATCATTCTTCAGAGAAGCCCCTGAGACCCTGGACTAGGTCAGGTCCCTCAAATACCTGCTCATCTCCTCTGAAGATTTCATCACAAATAGCATTTGCTTAGCATCTGTTTTCCCTGCTAGATGTTGTACACACCACTCTATCCCCGGTGCCAAACATATAGTGCGTGCTCAGTGAATATTCAAGGAAGGAATGATGAATGAATATCACGCTGCCTCCAGCCTGAAATGTTCAGTGGTTCCTCCCAGCTTTTTGGCGATTTAGCATCCCTGGCCCACCAGGATCCAGCCCTCATCCACCTCTCTGATTTTTAACCCCAAATCCCTGGCTCCAGCCAGACTGAAATGCTTGTGATTCCCCAAATAGATCATGTTGTTTCACAATTCTGTGCCTTCTCACAGCGGTTCCCTCTGCCTGGTATGCTACTCTCGCTAATTCTTAATCTGTTCTGAAAAAAATTAGGCATCTGCCCTCCCGGACCCCATTCTGATTTGGGTGTCTTTCATCTGGGTCCCCATAGCACTCCTGTAGGGCTCAGCCCTGTGCAACACCCCTCACACCTACTTGGTGGCAGTCTCCTCCCTGATCCTCTTCCTTTGCCCAAGGTGTTCTTCGAGGTTGGGACATGGGCCTTCCTCTTTGCTTCCTCCATACAAACTCCATGGGTGAGTCCCTCCTCACCCAGGCTGTCAGCCACTGCCTGCATGCTCGTGCCTCCCCGTCCACGGCCCCATCCCAGCCTTCCCTCCTGACCTCCAGACCTGTAATTCAGGTGCCCAGGGACGTTCCTACTTAGGCGTCCTTCAGGCCTCACTGTACATCATAGTGACATAGAAAACTGAAATCATCATTTCTCCCCACTTCCAAACCAGCTCCTTCCCGTCTGCTTGCTCCATAAATGGCACCATCATCACCCCACTTAGCCCAGCCTGAATACTGGGAGTCATCTCTGAGGATTCTCATTACCACTCTTCCTGCCCCCACCCAATTTTCAATTTATTAACCAAGACCTAATTATCTGGTGAATCTCTCCCATCCCCCTCATCCTTACCATGTGGGTTTGCTTCGCCCTTGTTGTTTCTCTACCAGATAACTGCAGTCACGTCCTAACTGGCCTGCCTGCAACCAAACGTGTGCCTCTCAAGCCCCCCTTTATTCTGCAGTCAGAGTGACCATCCGAAAAAGCAAATCTGATTATGCCAGCGCCCTCCTTGAAATCCTCTAGAGATTCTCCCAAACCCTGGGTTCCTCAGCATTGCACACAATCCCTTTCTAGTTGGGCCCCTGCCGGTCTGTCCAGCCTCACCTTTCCACAGTCCTCCACGGGGACCACATGCAGTCCCGGGAACGCGCCGCATGGTCTCTGCTTCACACCACCGTGTCTGTGCTTTCTCTTGGTGAGAGCTCTGCCCCACACTTATCTGCCTCTCGCTCTTTCTCATCTTTAGACTCAGCATAGCCATTAATTATCACCTTGGGGAAGCCTGCCCTAAGCGCCACCTCCCAAGGTTTGTTAACTGTTGCTCCTAAGTTATCCTAGAGAGATGATCGTGTTGTTTATCATTCATTTATTTGTCTGCTCCTCTGCTAGGCAGGGAGGTCCTCTGGGACAGGGAACAAACAGATTTATCTCTGTATCCCCAGCCGTCAGCACAAAGACCAATATATAGATGATCGATGGATGATGAAAGAATCCACAGTGGTATAGTTCGTATGGGACAGTTATGTCCCACCCTGACAATGCTGAATTTCACCCAAGCACAACATCATCATCCCCGACTCCTTTAACCTTCAACCATCATCACGCTCAGAGAAGGAGAACCTTCTACCCCTACCCTCCAGGTACCGTCTCACTCTGGATGGAGAAGAGATTTCCTACTCCCCAAACTTTCATGTCTGCCTGGGACTCCAAATTGTCCCCAGCCCTGGCTTCTTCCCTCAACACCAGAGGCACAGATATAACTCCTTGATACTTCCTCTTGGATGCCTAGTAGGCATGTCCAACTTAACATGACCAGCCTCAAATTCTTAGCTTTTTTCCTCAAACCTGCTCTTTCTGCAGTTTTCATCATTTAAGAACATGGCGGTGCCTTCCAACCTGTTGCTCAGACCAGAACCCTTGTAGTCATCTTTGCCTCATTTCTCACAGTCCCTATGTGAGCACTTCTTGTGGCTCCACGGTCAAAGTATACCCAGAATGCAACTCCCCCTCTCACCACCATGGCTCCCAGCCTGGGCCAAGCCTCTGCCACTGATGACAGTAACCCTCCTAGCTTGTCTCCTGCTTCCACACAGGTGATTCTCCACACAGCAGCCCATGTCACCAGCTCAGGCTTCTCTGCTTGCAGCTCTCCAGTGGCTTCTCCTTCTACCTAAACTAAAAGCCAGGGCCACTGAAAGGGCCCTTGGGTGATCTGCTTCCTATGCCTCCCCTGGCTTCTTCTCCTGCTTCTCACCCCCCCCTTGCTCTGCCCCAGCTGCACTGGCTTTCTTGCTGCTCCTCAAATGTGCTGGGTATTTTCACCTGCTGGTCCCTCTACCTGGAACATTCTTCCCCCAGATAGTAGCCACATATTTCATTTCTTTACAGTTCTAGGTCTCCGCTGAAATGCCACCTTATCAAGGAGTTTCCTCTCTGACCTCCCTTTTAAAAAAGTATCTCCATCATTTTCTATCCCTTCACCCTTCTCTAGTCTGCACAGCATATATATTTTATACACAGCTTCTCATTGCTTTTTATTTGCTGCATGCCCTGCCCCCTCTGTCCCCCAACCACCACCTTCCCAGGACGGGGAAGACTCTTTGCCCTCCAGGCAAAGAGTCCCCCAGTGCTTGGCAGACAGCATGGCCACTCACCAGCCGGGAATTGTAGACAGGTGATTTGATGGGTGTGGCCACAGGGCAGTTGATTCGCTTCTCCTTTTGGCGTCGGTTGCAGAACCAGACCCTTACCACCTCCTTCTCCATGGACAACTGCTCTGCAATCATGGAGATTTCCTCTGAGCTGGGTTTGGGGTTCTACAGGGACCGAAGGGACAGACTGTGGTCAAGAGGAGGGAATTGGGGCTGGGGGACAGTGTTCCAAAGAAGCAGGATAAAACAACAAATGGATCAAAAGCTTTAGAGTCAGACCTAGGATGGAATATTGGCTTTATCCCTTACTGTGTGTCCTCAGGAAACTTTCTTAACCTGTCTGAGCCTCAGTCTTATCAACTATAAAATGAGAATAATGATGTCCACCATATAGGATTATTGTAACGATTAAATGGAAAAAAAATGTGTATATACTGCCAAGCGCAGGGCCTGCCGCAGAGTAGAGGCTCCATAAATGTTGCCTGTCTATCTTCTCCAACTTCTTCCTTCAGGAACAGTTCTGAGGAGAGGAGCCCGTGGATGAGTTCTGTGGGGCAGGCAGAGTCCCCAGAACCCATGCTCCTCTCTGTGCTCCTTCCTCATGACCTGATACTCTTCTTCCTTGTCATTTCTTCCTGCTCTCCTGCCTCAAAATGGGGAATGACAGAGCTGAAACATGTGGCCCCATCAGGATGTGGGCCAGACACACATAAGGTCGCCACTCCCTTGTTCTGAGCCTCCCGCTCAGCCTTTGGTTTTGGCCCCTTTTCCCCGACCTCTGCACCGCCCTTAACCTTGCCACTCTGAGAAGCCCAAAAAGAAGGAAAAGCAGTTCCTATCTTCCAGTCAGCAGGATGCGGCCACCAAAGCCTTGAGCCAGATGCACTGGGGGATCTGCCTGGGCCTTCAGACACGAATGGTACCTACGGAGGCTGTGGAGGCTGGGACTTAAGGGACCCTGACTAGAAGCTGTACAGAGCACTCCTGTTTCTCCCTCTTCTGTCCCCTGGCTCCCACGGGGCTCATGCTGGCTCAAGAATATGCCTTCGCTACAAGTTCAAAAAAATGTGCATGTACAATATGATCACAACTATTTAAATGTATGTGGAAAAAGGGAATAGAAGGAAATGTATTCAGATGGCACTTGGTGGTGGATTTTTTTCTACTTCCCTGTACTTTCCAAACTGTTTACAATGAGCATTTATTACATTTATAATTAGAAAAATACAAAATGTAGAAATAGATAATTTATACACAATGCCCTGGCTTTGCTCCCTTTACATCAACTGAATACAGAGATATCCTGTCTCCTGGGACCCTGTATCCCATTCTTCAATCTCCCAGTGAGAAAAACAATGGGCCCTAAATAGATGTCAGGGCAAGAGGGGTCTGTGAGGGAAGAAGTTCCTGGAACCTGAGAGGAAGGGCAGCCTTTCCCTCAAATAGCTGGGCACCTGGCAAGGGGCAATGTACTTTCTGACCACTTCCCGGGGCAGTGTGAGGTGGGCAGGGCTCGTGCCCAGGGGCCTGTGCCAGGCCCCACTGGCCCGCCTGCATGGGGCAGCCCGCCCGCTTCCACGCAGAGCAGCTGCTCACATCTTGAAACCTCTTCTCCAGAGTCAGGCGGATGTTGGTCTCAATGCTGGTCCGTTTCTTCCTCTTCCTGCCAAACACTTCGCTGAGGGTGGGATAAGAGCTGGGCGTGCTCAGCGAGGGGTCTGACGGAGAGGATTCTGTAGGGAGACGGAGGAGCAAAGGAGGCTCAGAGAAGGGGACGAGTGGCCAGTCAAGGCCCCTTAAAGGACTCGAGGTCCAACAACCCTGCCCAGTGGGCTCTGCAGTGGCATTTTCAGGAGCAGCCCCACCCCCAAAAAGGGACCCAGAACAGACTGAAAATCCTGCTTCTCCTCGTTGCTCTGGGCAAAGGTCTTGCATGACCCACACGGTGGCATTTCCAGTGTTTGTGGTCATGGTTCAGGGGTGCCCAGACATCAGTGGCATGCGTGGGTGTGAGTAGCTATGGCAGGGCTCCTATCAGTAACCCTCACGCGTCTGCCTTTTACAAATAGGCCTGGATGTGAATACTGAGTGAAATGTGACATGGGACTCTGAGCCAAAAGCAATTCCGAGCCACTTGGTGGCAGAATATTGGTGTTGGAGCCACTTTCTTGTCAGTGCAAATGTTGGTGCTAAGGCTGTATGATCCACGGGAGGGATATCCCTTAAGAAGGATGCAGGCACTAGATTGGGCCCATACTAGAAATGAACTAGAAGACCCTTTCCCAAAGAGTCTAAGACCATATGATCATTTCTGTCACTTCCATGCTTTGATAAAAGTTGTCTAAGGGACAGCATGCTGGGGAGCTTCCTCACCCTCTCCCCTGCTGCCGTGCGAGGGACATGCACAGGGACCACCCCGCTGGCTGCCTACCCTGCCTCTGCCCCCCACAGTGGCCACTAACCCACAGGTATCCACTGGACAGATCCCAGCCATGGGGACTGGCTCGCTCCCGCCCTTTCCACCTCGGCTGGTGGTTCTTGACCAGGGGTGACTCTGCACCACCACCACTCCCCTCAGGGACATTTGACAATGTCTACAGACATTTTGGGGTATTTCAACTGGGGGCAGGTGCTGCTGGCAGCTAGTGAATGGAGTCCAGGGAGGCTGCCAAATGTCTTGCAATACGCAAGCCAGTTCCCCACAAGAATTATATGGCCCCAAATATCCATAATGCTGAAGTTGAAAGACTCCATCCTAATACAAAACTCATCCATGCATTCTTCCAAATGTTTTGTCCCCTGGTTTATAGCCTTGACCTCTGGGAATGCCCCCCCCCAGTCACACCTCACTGAATCCTCCTGCAAAGCCCACTCCTGCTGTAAGGCTCTCCTGGCCAGTCTGGATCGCAGCAACTCCCTAGCCACGGAACACCTCCTCAGGAATCAGTAGTAAATTGTTAGTAAAGACCTCATGTTGTGCCTGTGGTCTCCCCCTCCCCGTGAGACTCCAGAGGGTCCACTGCCCTCTCTTTGACCTAGACCTGTTACAGACAGTAATTTGGGTAAGTGTGTCTGCTCTGCAGCTCTGAGCTGTGCTAAAGTCTATGCTGGGCTTGGAATGGAGGCAAGTCTTCATGGCCATGTCCTCCAAAGGGCTTTCTCAGTAATGAAGCTGACATTTTCATCTCCACCTGTCCGTCTCCTGTGAATTATTTCTCACTTGGTTCCAGGCTCAGGGGAGACGACGGGGGTATTATGTATCAACCCCCTAAAGCCCTGACACAGACCAGTCACTAGCCCTTTCCTATAGGATTCCCCAGGGCTCTTTCCATCCTGGTTTCCCCGAGGCCTACCTGCGTCATTCAGCCACTTCTCCAGCAGCGGCTTGAGCTTGCACATGTTCTTGAAGCTCAGATTGAGGGCCTCAAATCGTGAGATGGTAGTCTGGCTGAAGTCATTGCCATACAGCTTTCCCATCGCCAGCCCTACGTCTCCCTGTGCATGGGGACCGAGAAGAGGGACATGAGAGACAGCCTCCTCCTCTGCTTTGCCCACACCCCCCACCATTCTAGCACCCATCATACCCCCAACCAGAGCCTTCAAGCACTCACTCATGCCCTCAGCTACTTTCCAAGTCTTCTCCCTCTAAGATGAAGAATTGGTTTAGACTCTGAGTGGACCATGTCCATGTGCTCAGGAGAGCCAGCCCCCCGCCTGACTCTCAGTCCTCTCACCTCCACCAGTGATGTCCTCAGTTTCCTTACCGAAGGCAACTGTGCCCTATCCTCAGGGAACTCAGGGACACAATGATCTTGGCCCAAATACATTGAGACTCAGGTTGCTCTTGGAACCTGCATTTGGGAGCCCATTCCCTACTGACTCAACTCAATTTCTTCTATCTCCTCCCCCTAAACCAAACCTGTGTGAAGCCCAGCTTAATCCGCCTCTGCTTGAAGGTCTTGGCAAACTTCTCCAGCTCCTCGAGGTCTCTGGGCTCGTCAGCCCCTCCAGAGTTGGGTAGATGTTTGGGCACTGGGAGATGCTGGGATGCTTCCAGGTGGGGTTCTAAAGAGGATCCTGGCAGCCCAGGACACCCAACTGCCTAATAGGGAGTAAATGCCAAGCAGATTCACAAAGATCAACAGATTGAATGACATTTTCTGGTATGTTTTTTTACTAATAGACCCACTTAGAGGGTGACAGATGCCTGGATTCATTTGAGTCCTATGTTTTCAATCTGGAAGTGGAAGTTGGAGTTTCTATGAAGGTATAGCAAATAACTGAAATATCTGGAGTAGAACCAGTGCGAGTGCAGGATAGGGAGGTGGCCCTTCTGGGTTTTAGGCTATGACTCACTGTTTAATTCTGAGCAGGTTACTTCCTCCTTTCAGGTTTCCACCATAAAAGGAGCGAGTAGGGTTGTTTACAATGATTGCAAAAACAAATCACAGAATCGGACAAGGAAAAGGTTGTTTGCTTTGTCTATTCTTTTCCACAAAGCAAGGTAACTGAGGTGTCCAACAGGCATTAACTGAAGATAACGGAGGACATCCAAGAACTCATGGCATTAGTAGAGCTTCCATAAAATTTCGAAATCCTATGAGTGCCATTTTATTTTCTAAACCACCGTGAAAGTGCTTTGCTTCGTCTTTAATCAAAAGTATTTTAATCTTTGCTATCTAAATGTACCTTGATCTCACTTGCAGTTGATAAGAGGTATTCTTTCTTGAGTTTATGTTCATAGTAAAATATATCCTTAAACCTAGAACCATGTTGTGCCCACTGGGGTCAGGAATGAATCCAATCTTGAAGACACGGACCATTCCATAAAGATAGAGCAGAATACAAGCCTGGGGGTCCAGGTGCTGTGTCCGACTCAGAGGCTACAGCCCGTGTGGATAACTTGGGCTAAATTCACCCTCCTCTCTCTTCCTTGGTTTATTCTTTTCCAAGACTAGGGTTAAAGTTACTCCTTCCCTCTTCCAACATGTGCAGGCTTACTACTCAGATAGGCATCCTTATGATGAAGAAGGCAAAAGGACCAGAGAGACGTCAAGGACTCTTTTCCCCAGTGAAGGATCTTTTAGAACAGAATAGTTTGAAGCCATCACAAATTCAGGCTTATTTTATAGGGAGGTGGTGGCATAGACCAGACCCTCAGGACAAAGCCTTAGTCCTCTTTGAAACTTCCTGTCCATTAATTCATTTGTTATTGTGTTCTCTGCCAGACCCTCTCCCTCCCCTCTTCACATCCAATCATTGGCCAAATTGTATTGATGCAACTTTCCAAAACATCTCCTCATTCATCTCCCATTCTTATTGCCACCACCCTAAGCCAATCCTTTATTACCCTTCCCCAGGATGATCTTAATCATCTTTTAAGTGGTCTCTCTGATACCAGCTTCTCCATACTCAAATATTACGAGATATGATCATTCATCTTGAATACCAAGATCTCTTCTCGCTTTAAGTCTATGATTTTGAGATTCTGAGGAGGGCCTCCAGGAGGAGGTGGAAGAGAAGCTTATGACTCTGGTTACCTATTTCTTTTAACCACTAGGTGGTGCCCTCCCCATTCCAGGTGTTTTCAGTGGCCTCTCCAAACCTCTCTAAAGCCAGGGCCTTTAGTGAGCAAGCCATGGGGATCTTAGCTCAGAGAACGGACAGAACGATCTCTGCAGTCATTCACAGCCATTCCACATATCCATCTGCGCAGAGCCATCTCATGCAACTGTGTAGGTTGTTAACTGTACAGGGTCACCCTGATTTGGGGAGGAGTGGCACTAAGCTCATGCCTCTGTTGCCAAGTCATGCACCTTGGCAGAAAGGTGCTCTCCCCCAGACCTCAGCCCACCTGACCCACACACATGCCCCCTGCAGGAGGTGGTCTGGAATAGTGGCCCAGAGGTGAGAGATACTGGCTTTGTGGTCTGGATGTCAGGCCTATGACATTCTAGTCTTCCCCTCAGAGCTTGAGAGCACCTAGGCAGAGCTGGTGGTTGCTCTGGTTTGTCTGGAAGGTTAGCTGTCCCCTGGTTCTCTGATCAGTGATGCTAGGGCCTATTCAGGGCTAGGGTTCAGTATCTGCAGCATGGAGGAGGCTAGCCTGGAATTGGGATCTCTGGGTTCTAATTCAGGCCCCACCAGTGTTACTGGGTAAATAGTGTTCCCTGGCTGTAGCTTGGCTTTCCCCCTGGGCCAACAGGGACAGTTCACTGCTGTTCCCTCTTCCTAGAGGGGTTAGTGCCCTGTTAAAGCGGTGGAGAAAAACCAGTGGGCTAAACTATTGAGACAAGACATTGCTGAAGGAAACAGTAAGAGCATGGTTGTTTACCTGGGACGCGAGGCCAGGCCCCGTCTGTGGGAGGAGGAGGCTGCCTTGTTGCTGTGGAAAGGGGAGGAGATTTGGCTGCAGACCTGGGTGAGAGGGGAGGGACAAAGGAACAGAGGAATAAAATCCAGGCCATCTGAAAGACATGCTCTGCAACTCTGGAACCATGATAACTGTCCCCACCCCCTGCTACCTACGGACCCCTCAACCCACCCCAAGCCCCGTGGAGGGGCCCCCATGACACTGCCAGGCATTTCCACATACAGGTGGAGGCAAACCAGACACAAGGATAAACAGAGATGTAAACAGCAGTCCCCAAACCAGTCCTCCCGCCTGCCCGCCTGTCTGGAGAGGAGCAAAGGCTCAGGAGGGTCAAGACCATCTGCTGAGATCTGATCGCCAGGGCTGAAGAAACCCAGGAGGGGAGGGCAGTGCAGGGGTGACTGCTGAGAACTCAAGCAGGAGGAGGAGATGGGATGGCTCCAAAGGCCCAGTCGAGTCTGCAAGGATGTCAGACCAAGCACATGGGGCCATACGGCTCTAAAGGGCAATGAGCCATTGACCAGAGGCTCATAGCCAACCAGGACATTTTACACTTGGAAGGAAGGGCTGGGAGAGAAGGGAAGACCAAAGACTGAGCCTCTGGGAACCGCTTGAGTGGTATGGACTGTACCTGCTTGTTACACTGTCTGGGGACCTCCTTCTACTTCCCTTCCAGGAAAACTATACATGAAGGCTTCTGCCTGGTTGGTGGCCATGACAAGTGGCTTCCCTCTTGGGAGGGCCATAGCCAGGATCTCTCATTCTCCCAGCAGGAGTGAAGCCATCAAACCACCAAAGCAGACGATGGGGCAGGCCACCCTAATCACTCAGCACAGAGGAGCACCTTGGGGCCTCTGTTGTCCTCAGGCTATTCTGGGGTCACTGATGTACAGTATCTGCTGATATTGACCTTTATGCTCCTTGGTCTCAAAAAGTTGGGGCTAGCCAGGCATGGTGGCTCACACCTATAATCCTAGCACTCTGGAAGGCTGAGGCAGGATGATAGCTTGAGGACAGGAGTCTGAGACCAGTCTCAGCAAGAGCAAGACCCCATCTCTACTAAAAATGGAAAAATAGCTGGGTGTGGTGGCGCACACCTGTAGTCCCTGCTGCTCGGGAGGCCGAGGCAGGAGGATTGCTTGAGCCCAGGAGTCTGAGGTTGCTGTGAGCTACGATGATGCCACTGCACTCTACCCAGGGTGACAGAATGAGACTGTCTCAAACAAACAAACAAACAAACAAAAGTTTGGGGCTTAATTGTTAAAATAAATAGGCAAGAAAGCTCTTATAAGGAACGCTGGACTAGGATTTCAGAGGCTTGGGTACTAATAGCAATTCTAACATTTTATTGCATTTTGAAATGCACAAAGCCTTTTCACATACATTATTTCAAGTAATCCTCAATAATGCTGTGAGGTAGAGTTTTACTATTATTCCATTTTAATGTAGGAGGAAATGGAAGCTCAGAGTGGTTAGGTACGTTTCTCAAGGACACATAGTTAGTGATCTTTTTCTTAACCCATGAGTTTTTCTGACTCCAAATTTTGAATTATTTTTTCCCCTGCATCATGCACGGATCTCATTGGTTGAATTGAATGAACTGTTACCTTCTCTTTCCTATTCCAGGAGTGTGATGTGTGTTGTTTAGCCAAAATATTATAAATACTTAATGCTCCAAATATGTTCTCATTCATCCTAATAATATTCTGAGATGCCTTTTGAAACTAAATATAAAAACCATAATTTGGGTAGGTGCTAGGATGGAAGGCAGAGTCGTTTTTTGTTTGGAATCTGGATTTCCAAAGCTTCTAGTAGAAGCTTCTAGTAGAAGCTTTGAGATTTGTACAACAGAGGAGAGTTTATACTTTCTCCATCACTTTCGGCCCTAGTTAGTGGAGATGGGAGTGGAAGAAGCAGTATAGTGTGATGGCCAAGAGCATGGTTCCCAAACTGTTCTGGAACTTTCTAGTAGGTCACCAGAGGCATAATATGACTACCTACTGTACAAGGTTATTTTGAGGAATGTCAAGAAAATCATTCAGCAGAGCTCCAGGCACATCGTGTTCAAGAAATAGTACCTATTATTATTAATAATTTAATCTGTCTGTTTGCTCTTGGCCAGGAAGTAACTTCCCTGCCAAAGAAAACCTGAAAACTTTTTTTACAACCTGTGGGTGGCACTGCTGCTCTATGCAAACAGCCAGGCTTCCAGGAGGTAAATCTGAATCCCTGTCCAGGAGAGATTTCCAAGGAACTGGGACTTGTGTATGCTGCATTAACCAGGGTGCTTCTCCGTACTGCCCGGCCCTCTAGCACTCCCGCACCTTCCATCTCAATTCTCCATGAGACTGAGCAGGAGGCTGGGAAGGGGAAGCAGAGAAGGAGACAGAGCCTGGAGGAGCACTGCTGGGGTCCCTTCGTTAGACCCCGAGGTGGACAAGCTGGTCTAAATACCAGAGGGGTGGGCAATTCACCTGTGCTCTGCAGGTTGGCTCCCCCACCCAGCAGGCAGCAGCAGCAGCACTTTACTGGACTTGGTCTCTGTGGAACCTCCTTCCACCACCCCAGCCCACCCCACCCCGGGGTTCTTACCTTGCTGCCCAGGCGGGGTTTGAGAGAGCAGGAACTGGGATACGGACTGTAAGTGGCCAGGAACCAGCACAAGCTGCTGGAGCGGATGGAGGGAAGCCATGTCCTACACACGGGGAGATATACACACATCACAGAATTGACAAGCTGGGACACTGGCTCCGTCTGCCTGCTGCCCATCTGTCCCATGGGTCTCTGGACTATGACAGTTTGGGGGCAGTGACCTTGCCTTATGCTACTGTGTGTTCCCAGTGTCTGGCATATATAGTAGCTACTCCATCAGTGCTGGTGTTGTTACAGCTTCTGCACTCAGTCAAGCCATCCTTGCAACATACTGTTACTTAACCCTTGTCTTATGATTTAATTTTTGTATATGTTAGTGTTGTCTCCCAACCAGACTGTAAATGCCCTGAGGGCAGAGACTGGATATTTCCTATCTTTCAAAGGTTTATCCTAGAAATGACATGTAATCTCAGTTGTCCAATGTTTCTTTTAAATTTCATGCCACTGGATTATGCTAAAAGCCATGCGTTGGCCACTTCCTATGCCTGAATCTTTCCTGGAGGGTATTGGGGTAGGAGTTGGAGAATGGGGTAAACTATTACTTCTTAATAAAACCAATTTGGTGAAACAGAAAGTCCATCTGCCCCAGGTTTCTTCCACCAGCCCAGGACGTGGGAATAATAATCCCAAGGCCTGGGGGATCTAGGAGTCCTCCATGATCCAGACCCCTGGATCTCTGTGCCCCTGTGGGGCTGAGCTCAGGTCTGCGCACACAGAGAAGACTCGGTAAACCTTGCTGAATGAAGAACTGAAGGAACGGATGTGCATTCTAGTTTTAGTCTTAGACTTAGAAGTCTAGTCTTCTGGAGAAGGGGTGGCTCTTTCTTCCCCAGAAGAGGGCTCCCCACGTGAATGCCCTCTCGGCCCTTTGCTGTTACTTACTGTCTCAGGACAAATCTCTTTCCCACATTGCCTACAGGGGGTTCTTTAGACCAATATGAATTCATGGCGTGCCAAGTGTGGAGGTCTAGCATTTCGCAGAGAGATTGAATTAAATTCACTGGCCCACTGAGAATATCAGGGTTGCTTGACATGGGCTGGCATTTACCCCAGGCATTTGGTTTCCGGATATCATGGTGGGTCCTTGACTCAGGTGACATGGCCGATGGGAGAGGGTCTGCTGCACGGAGTCACTGAGGTCCTCTGTTTTAATCTGCAAGTGGAGGCAGAAGGAGAGTGTCAATTCTGGACCTCCCCAGGCAGACAGAAATGGAAGTGGCGAAGATTGAGGCAGGAGATGAGTGACAGGCCAGGAGACGAAAGGGCCCAGTGCCAACTGGGCTGCAGCTCTACTCTCCTGCCTGTGTGGGCCCTTCGGGCCAGGGCCGCTGGTCAGAAACACACCGTGGAGTGCCCATCTGCAACTCGGGGAGCCCACTTAGACTGATGGTCCCAAACACCATTCTAGGGCCTGTGCTCACACCTAGTATGGTTTTTGTTTTCCTCATTGAAATGAGAAAAATACAGATAGAGACTTTTTAAAAATAAAGCTTAATGGGCCGGGCGTATTGGCTCACACCTGTAATCCTAGCACTCTGTGAGGCTGAGGCAGGAGGATCACTTGAAGTCAGGAGTCTGAGACCAGCCTGAGCAAGAGCGAGACCCCATCTCTACAAAAAATAGAAAAAAATAGCTAAGCATGGTGGTGCACGCTTGTAGTCCCAGCTACTCGGGAGGCTGAGGCAGCAGGGTCGCTTGAGCCCAGGAGTTTGAGGTTGCTGTGAGCTAGGCTGATGCCACCGCACTCTAGCCCGAGCAATAGAGTGAGACTCTGTTTCAAAATAAAAACTTAATGGATTAATTTCTTGGAAATTCTGAGATGATGTTCTTTTTTCTTAGGAGGAAAAAATGTTAGAATTTCCTTTAGGAAATGACGGCGGTCCTAAAGGGTGTTTTAAAAAACTCCATACCTCACAGAGTAAAAAGTTAACCCTTTACTGATTACCCCCAAATTCTGATTTTTTACTTTCCTGCATGGAATCCCTTCTGTGAAGCCCCAAAGTCTGGGAACCACTGAGCTGGAGGACTACCTTTCCCTCCCCACGCCCTTGTTCCCCATAGCTCCATCTTCTGTGCCAGACTGCCTCTGCAGCTGGCCTTCTTTGCCTGTGTGGCTGTGGTGACAGTCTTTGCCTGTCTTCCTACAGGTGAGGACATGTCTCCCTCACAATCAATGCCATAGTTGCAGCCTGAGGGGCCTGGGAATTTGGTGGTTTCCAAACTCTCTCCAGTCTCTATCACCCTTCAGTGACAGCACAAACCACCCCCTCGTGGGCTTCCCAGGTGTCCAAGGGCAGGGCAGGAAGTACTCCCTGTGCCCACCCCTCATTCCACCCGGAGGATGACTACCCTCTTGCAGCTTTGCAGGAAGTCCATTGAGAGGAGAAGCCAAGTGACTTTGAATTCATATAATCTGGCAAGGAGCACAGGATCTAGACCACACCTTACAAAAGGCATTGGTGAGTCCCTCTGATTAGGACATCTGGTTGTCTTCTGCCCAGGTGGAAACTCATGGCCATAGACGTGCTAGTTTAAACAACTTGCTTACCCTACACTGGGAATGTCACTGACATCCTGCAATCTCTCCTGTCTGTATTAGTTTAACCTGAGTCAAAAGTTCAGATTAACAGCTATATTTGTGCTTAATCCCTATGGAAAAAACAGTGCTTTGGATCATTAAAGAAAGAATTCCCTTTGGTTGGACAGTTAGGAAGATCCTATTGAGTGACATTAGAGAGGAAGGAGCTGATACTTAGGGTGTGTGCCTTGCACATAGTGGGAACCCAGTGGATGTTAACTGAGTAAAAGACAATAAGCAAAACCTATCTGTCTCGGCTGGGCACGGTGGCTCACGCCTGTAATCCTAGCACTCTGGGAGGCCAAGGCGGGAGGATTGTTTGAGTTTAGGAGTTCGAGGCCAGCCTGAGCAAGACCTCGTCTTTATTGTTTAAAAACATATTTTAAAAAAACACCTCTCTCTCCACAGTCTTCAATGAGGTACAGGAAGGAAAACATTGAACAAGGAGCTATGCTGACCATGTTTCTAGCCCTAACTCTGACTCTAACTCACTGCGTAGTCTTAAACAATCACTCAGCCTCGGTGGGACTCAGTTTCCCCATGTGTTGTATGATACATGGGTTTTCTCCCTATTAGTCCTAAAATTGAATTATGAATTCCAATTCCCTAGTGCATTTGGCCTGTCCAGGTTGCTGCAGCACTGTTAGGTAAAGCAGACCTACGAAACACCAAGAAGCCCAGCTGCACGGAAATTGGTAAGAAGATGGTTCCTTCAGGAATAGTCTTCACAAATCATTCTTCTCACTTAAAGAAACTATTCTGTAGCCTTGGAAACAAAGAGGAGAAAAGGAGAGAGATGGGAAGTAGAGCCCCGGTGGCAGAGAGGGAAGGCATGACCACCTGGGAGTGGGCTCCAGAGAGCCCCTTCCTAGGCCCTTTGGCTCCACCTTTCCACACTTAAGACCTCTAAGCAGCTCTGGTATCCCAGTTCTGCCCCAGAAATTAGAGTTTCCGCATCCTAGATTCCAGGGAAACATTTGTTAGCAGGTTTTTAAAAAGTAGAAACAGATAATAAGCTTACTTCAAAACCACCACCACCACAACTTTAAGCCTTTCTGGACAGCCTCCCCGACCCCACCTCTCCCCCTTCTCTGTCCCCCTCCTGCCCCGAGGCATGCGCTATCCTGGAGAGGGGATGGGCAGCAGGGTGGAGGAAGGGGGACAGAGGGAGAACACGGAAAACTGGCTGGTGCAACCACCTGGGGCAGCTTGGCCCTGCTCCAGCGCTCCAGCAGCAGAGGCAAGTGGCAGGGCTCCTTTACAGACTCATTATGCGCAACACAGAGATAAGGAGACGCAGCTATGACAGAGCTCGAAAACATGCGCTTTGCCTCCAACCTGGCTGCTATCTGTTAGAATCCGTGCCAGGTCTTCCTGCAACACTTAATTTCAGAAACTAGTGCCATCATAAAAGAAAACTCACCCTTTCATCTGCTTCCTGGATCAATTGCCCTCCAAATTCTTTTGGGGGCACCACTCGAGACCTCCCACTTGTGAACATGAAGTGCCTGGTAGTAGAAAAGTCCTTTGGGTGTTAGTCTGGGGCTTTCTGACAACTCTATGTATTAGTCTTCTGATCGTCTGTTTGTTTGTTTTTGCTTTGCCAACCTTTTACTCTTTCATTTTTCATAATTCATCATCCCTGGGTGTGAGGGACTGACAGTCACCCCAAAAGAAGACAATCCTAAACGAACCAAATTGAAAGACAGTAAAGGAGACTTCTTTCTCGATGACAAGTTCTAAAATCTCAGCTTGGGTCAGTGGTCCCAGAAAGAGCCGAGCTAGACAGGAAGGAGGGAAGACACGCTGACAACTCCTAAGGCCTCCAACAGACTTCTCTGATACTCTTGGGGGCTCAGAAACTAAGAATTTAAGATACAAAGTCTTCCCAAATCCAAAAAGTCCCTTTCCCCACCGTCGAAGGCAAAAGGCTGGAAGCTTTCCAGGCAACTGGGTGTTGGCCGTGGATCTAGGAGATGAGATAGAGAGACTTCTGTTGGATCTCATTGACTTCTAATGTGAGAACCGGAGGCAAATTGGACAAAAACCCAATTTCCCCTGTACTTGTGAAAACCCAGCCCCAAACCCCAGTCTGCCTGGAATCATGAAGATCATCCCCAGGGTTTCTTTGGCAGTTCTTCTCACGCAAGTGGAGTATTTCTCTAGACTTTATTTGGGACGGACTAATCCCTGGGGACACGGGCCACCACAGTGCTCTGCCTTGTCACAGCCATTGGACATCCTGCCCACCTATTGGACAAGATTTGTTAGTTTAGGATCTTCTCCACCCACTGTGCTGTGCAAAGGTATTAGACTGAGTCTTGGGCAGTGACCAGGGAGGTAAAAGGGCATCACGGGCGATTATCTTTTCTAATCCCAGTGAACTCTCTGACATTACCTGCTTTAGAAAGCAGCAGCCTCATTCTGGAAGGAGAGAGCCCTTTTGGAGGAGGTGGAAGCCCTTTGTACATCCTTTCTTGGCTTTACCTCCCAGCCAGGAGGTGTGAGGACAGAAGGCCAGAGAGCTTCAGAGACAGGTATAAAGTCATACAGCAAGACACTGGCAAAACTCTGACAAGAGAATGGTCTCCCGACCCTCCCTCCCCTGGTGCTCTCTCTAAGAAACAATACTACAAATGTCCCAGGGGTAGGAGAATAGACCACAGATGACAGAAAATGTGGTGTTCTGGCCTGGCGTACGCTTGGACCTTACTGACCATCTGTTTTGGGGTCATGGTGGGGCTGGGGTACTCGTCTTTAGCCCCCTCCCCATGACATTTGCACATGGCCCCCTCTAGGGGAAAACAGTCCAACACTAATGAATATATCACTGGTGATGAAAATGATCAAAGCTGCTGTCCCGGTTGCATAACTCGTTTGTGGAAAGTGTTTCATAAACATTTCACAAGAAGGAGCGTTTCAAAGCGTGAACATCTCCCAACCTGCCTTCAATTACAGGCAAGATTTTTTTTTTCTTTCTGCCCCCCCCTTCAACTCTTCTCCCTAGCAGTTAGGAAGAGTTTCTGTTTTGTAACTGATCTATACAGGATTGGCAGAGGCATTCCTCATGAAAACACTCTAAAAATATATTCCAAGTGGTGGAATGGGGCAGGCAGGGAACTCATCCCAGGTGAACAGGGATGAGGGCTGAACGCATCCCAAGGTATGTTGGCTGTGATTTTGCTTGGGGGACTGTCCTCTCTCCAGGGCTCCTGGCTATTCCTTAAGAGCCCAAGGTTCCTGCCTCCTCGGATACCTCCGAGAAGTGCCTTGGGAGATGACCTCATCCAGTCCTTGGTCTCTAGTCCAACCTATGATAGACCAGCACAGATGTGCCTTTGCCCGTATAAATTGGGACCATCACCCTGACAGCATCAAACTTCCATGCAAAGGAGGGATGGAAGAGGGGACACTCGTGGCTCCTTAGGAGGCTGGAGCCACTTGGAGTTGCTACGCCTGAAAAGCAGCTTTCTGGAGAGACAGCCTTGGTTTTCCTGGTTGCATCTGCTCTGGAAATGCAACAAGCTTATCAGTCATGTTGTTTAATGCTTTGGCTTCAGTTCTTAGGGCATAGCATTGCTAGTGCTGACACATGTATGAAAAACCCCTTCATTATAAACCTGTAAAAGTTTTCTTCTCCCTCTGGGATACAAGTCCTAAATTCAGGGTTTAAAATGCTGGGAGGGGACTGTGCCCTCATGGCAGACTCACTGTCACAAATGTTTCGTGATGCCCAGGACTTGGAACTATTTTAACAAGTGCACTGTGGCAGAGCCCTCCTAAGACATCTGCAGCGTCCTCTCTGGTGGGGAGCTGCACCGATGGGAGTTTTCCTTGACCCTGATCCTCTCTGAGCCAGTCTTCTGGTTCTCCTGGTGGCATACCTCGTAGACAGGAGGACAGAGCTACCCTCTCCGGTTCTTTGGACAGGGAGAAGTGCCACACAGAACTTTTGATTTGCCCACACAGTGGGCTGTTCTGCACCCAAGTAAGTGAAATGGCAGGAGGAGGGGTGGGGTGGGGTGACTTGCTAAGCGTCAAACTCTGAGAACTGTTTCCAAGCACAGTGGCTGTTCTCAGGAAGTGTCTAGTGTGTGAATGCAGATCATCCTCACACCAGGTTCTTTTACATATGACTTTGCTGTCCCCAGCAAGGGATGACATATAGAAAATAAGCACAAGGCTCAGAATCAATCAGGAAGCCTGAGTTTGGGAGCCATTCCTGCCTCTAATTAGTTGCATGATCTAACATTTAGTTACTTAACTCATCTCTCTAGGCCTAGATTATTCCTCTACAAAAGAGAAATAAGCCTAGGTGGAATCTACTTAAGAAATTTATACTGTATAAAAGAAAGAGTGGGAGTAGACTTATAAGCATTTAACTATGCTTATTATATTACTAGACCCATTTTACAGATGAAAAGACTGAGGCTTAGAGACGTTAAGAAACTTGCTTAGAGTCGCACTGCTGGTAAATAATAGAGTTGAGATTCTGTCTAAGTCTGTCTAACCCCGTAGCTCTTCTACACGCTCCTGACTCACTATGTGTGACAAGGTCATAGAATTATAGACTCCTCACGATAGTTTGGTGTAGGTAGTGCCAGGTGCACAGCAGATATTCAAAAAAGTATTGATTCCCTTCCTTCTCCATTGGAACAGGAAGGAAATGTAGACATCACCTGGCTCATTTTACAGATAGGACTTTTGAAGCCTGGAGAGGGGAAGTAACTTGCTCAGAGAAACACAACTAGAGTTGCAGCCAAGCTAGGCCTGGAGACCAAGCCAGGGGCTGATTAGGAAAGGTCTCCTAACTCCCCGTCCAATATTCAGTTCCACTGCACTGTGGCATGGCTCACTCGTCAATTTCTATCTGTCTGATGTTGTTGCCTACTCTGGCTCCTGTAGTAACTCAGTAGTAGCCCTAAGTCTGCTGCCCTAATGAGATTGAGTCTCAGGCAAAAGAATGGTCCCCACTCAGAGTTCTCAACTACTTTGCAGGGTAAGGTTCAAATACAGAAAAAGCACACATCTGCTTCATAGGGAAACAGCGCACTTGGCTTTGGAGCCTGCATTCTGTATTTCCTTGACTCTCACGTATACAGAGTGACTGCAGGGGTTTGATATTTGCCGTTTCAAAGGTGAAGAGCAGAAAGAGAAGGTTCATGCATGCCATGAAATCTCCATCTCAGTGTGTATTTTACTACTGTGTTCCAAATGAAGTCAATAAAAGGAAGTACAGGCGCCCTGTCTCTTCTGGACACACACACACAACTGCAGCACCAACTTGTGGTTGTGAAGCACTATACAGATTACTTTCATGAGCATAAGCCCAAGAAAAAAAGAGAAAATATTATTTAAAGCACTTTAGAGGGCTGGGCATGGGCTGCAATCCTAGCTCTCTGGGAGGCTGAGGCAGGAGGATCACTTGAGGCCAGGAGTTCAAGACCAGCCTGAGCAAGAGTGAGACCCTGTCTCTACTAAAAATAGAAAAAATTAGCCGGACATGGTGGTGCATGCCTGTAGTCTCAGCTGCTCAGGAGATTGAGGCAGGAGCATTGCTTGAGCCCAGGAGTTTGAGGTTGCTGGGAGCTAGGCTGACGTCACTGCATTCTATCCCAAGCGACAGAGTGAGACTCTGTCTCAAAAAAAAAAAAAATCCAATGTGGATACCTTGGGAGGTCACTCTCCCCAGGCTCTATCCAGGTGGCATAGGGGAGCATAGGGCTCTGCCCTGTGATGTACTGTCCCTTTCCACAACGTCGGAGACAAAGCTGGGCTTTGTGTCTGAGCCTGCATATTCCTACGACTTTCCAGAGTCCTGTGGACAATGACTGGGGAGACAAACCATGCAGGAAACATGTCTAGTGAAAAGTAAAAAAAAAAAACCAATAGAAAAACAACAACAAAAAAACACTTTAGAGATTAAAAGAGCACTTTCCAATGTACCATCATTTATTCTCCATGACAATTCAGTGAGGGAAGTAATCTTACCAAACTATTTTTACAGATGTGAGAACCCAGGCTCAGAGAACTTAAGCAACATTCCCAATGTCACACAGCTAGGAAAAGGAGAGCCTGACTGTCTACTTGGATCTTTGGCCACCAGACCCCTCCCTTCTGCCCATGCCACGCTGTGGGGCAGCTCCACTGGGTGTCCCACACAGAATTTCTGGGCTCCTGGAAGCTATTACGATGCGTGTTGACTCCTGCCTCATCTGTGTACTGCATTGTTTTTATGTACGGTACACAGTTGGGGCAAACACCTCCTCAAGCGTAGCCTGGAACCTTTACATGTATTTGTGGCCTAAATAGTTATTGAAAGTGAAGCTTCAGCAACTCTGAATGGGATTCTCTGTGGCATTTTCTGGGTGAGCCTGTGCCTTGGAAGCTTGCCCCCGTGAGTCTGAGCATTGGACAAATGAAGCAAATGGTTTTCTGTGCTGATTTTCGTCTTTTAGAGTAGTCTTCCAGGAGAGGAGAGGTCCTTGTCTGTTGTATTCTTGTGGCACCCTAGGTAAAGTGACGCACCCCTCAGTCTGCTCCAACAGCAGTGGAGCAGATGTCTTCTGCGTGGCATGCAGTAGACACAGGTTTCCTGCCCCAGAAAGGTCCCCTTCTCAGTTCAATTTAGTTCAACATTTATTAAGTATCTATGGTATACTAAGAGGCACTAGGGACACAAAGATGAATAGAGAGTTTCCAGACTAACTAGTAGAATGTGCGAGTCAAAAAGTCACCTACAGTGTGATACTTCTAACGATCAGAAAGAGGTAGGGGCTGGCACAGGAAAGGTTGTGATTTAGGTTGTCAGGAAGGAGAAGGAAGAGTTCACCAGGCAGAAGAAGCAAAGAAAGGGATCCCAGGAGGCAGAAGCAGCTTGCTCAGAGTCACAGAGGGAGAGACAGTGCTTCCTGTTCGGGAGCTACAAGCCATCCAGGACCGTCGCTGTGTGTGGCAGGGAGAGGCACCGTCACACAGGCAGGGGCCGAGGAGCGAGGACGTGTGTGGCGTGCAAAGGAGTTCAGACTGGACTTGAGGACAAGGTGTAACTAGAGCAAAGGGGAGTGGCGTGGTGCGATTTTAGGTTTAGTTCAGTTACCCTAACAGCCGTGTGCAATATGGGTTTGAAGAGAGGACAGATAGAAGCCACAGCACCATTCATTGCAATAGCCTAAGCTCTCACGAGGACACGGTGAAGGCCACAGCAGTGGGAATGGAGTAGAGAAGACGGAATGGAGAGCTTTTAGGATATAAAATGTATTTCCACTCCTAAAGGCTTGTCTCTTACAACAAAAGACTGTTTATTTCAGGAATTCTCTGCTGAATGCCTGCAGGACTAAAAGAACCAGCACAGAAAATAATCTGAAGGCCCCTAAGCCAAACTGCTAATCGCAGATGGGGTGGAAAACACTTGGGGTCCCAGAAGACAGTCCCTTTCTAAGCCATATATTTTTGCAATGTTTGATTTTTAAAAGCTAATTATTAATTTTAAATTAGAAAAAAATTAAGATTAAAATCAGTAAGCGTTCACAATTTTACGTATCTATATAGAACACTACCGTTTACAAGGTGTTGTACAATTTCCACTTTTGCCTGGTGAAAAGGCTGTCTTGAGACATTTAAAGGCACATTATTTAAATAAACAGACATATACACATATACGAAAATATGCATATATGTGTACATAATACACACACATGTATTTAAAGCAACAACTGGGAATCCACCTTCTCCTCTCACCACACCTTGGGTCACCGTCTCCCAGCAGGCAACACCTGGGAGGTGGCCCCCGGGCCTCACCTGTAAATTTCCATGATGTTCTATAGTTTACAAAGCACTTTCTTTCTTTTTTTTTTAAATTCTAGATGAAGAACTTTTAATTATGGGAATGACGAATAAAGAACTTTTGTTACCGAGAGCTCGGCACTTGTCCTTGAGGCCTCATCAGAAGAAAAAGAACAAGTGGTTTGAGGAGAGGGAAAGAGAAGTTAATTATGCAACTTTGCCGGCAAAGGAGGAAAACTGGTAGACCTTCTCTTCTCAAAATTCAAATTTCCTGAACACGAGCAGAGATACAGCGTTTTTAAAGGGAGTGCCCTCAGTTCTAGCTACTGTGATTAATTATTCTAATCGTCCCATCTACAAAGCACTTTCAAACACATCACTTCCACCGATTATCAGAATGCTGCCATGAGATTGAAAAGACAGGTAATGTTATTTCTACTTGAGGAAAACCCAGTTCATGAAGTGCATGAAATGTGACCAAGGGGCCTAGCTGGCTAGCAGGAGAGCTGTGATTTGAACCCAAGTCATCTGATTTAAAATTCAGCATGCCTTTCAAATGCCTAGGATTTTCTGAGCAGCCTTCCCAAATAAGTAGATTTTCAAAGTCATTGAAATCTATCCCTGGAAACTCCAAAGCCTTTTATCTCAGTTTTGGATAGATATTTATTGGTTTCTTTCAGAATAAAGATCTTGCTAAAAGGTATTATATACATCCATATTTTCCTTTAAAGAGTACCTGAAAGATAATTTAGTCAATGACTCAGAGTTATAATTTCAAACGTCTTTTAAAAGCAACCATGCCCTTGGGGATACTGAAGTGTCTGACCTCTGTTGCTGTGTGTGCTATATGGCCCCAGACTACTCTTTTTTACAGCTCTGAGCTCTGATTTTTCCAGGATTTTTTTAACCTCCTTTCTCACCATCAGGTTTTTCTCTGCTTTTGTTAGTATGCTTGCTTCTCGCAGCCCCTATTCCAGCTTGAATTTGCAGCTTTTATTTGCTAAGGGCTGGAAAAAACAGATCAGATCATTAAGCTCAATGCAGCACTGTCTCCAAAATAAAAGTTTGAGGTTCTGGGTAAGAGCCTGGCTTGAGGTCTTCTTTGCTTCCTTCTTACTTTCAGCTGGGTTCTGAATAGGTGAGGAGGCTGGTTCTTCAGATAAGTGAGGCAGTGTAGCACTGCTACGAAGCTCTCTTTAACATTGGGTTTGCCCATTGGTTCAACTTTTCCTGAGTACATGCCTAGCCTGGCACCCTTATTAGCCTGGGACAGGGCTCTAGGCACAATGGTTGACACACAACTGACAGTTTAAGCTAAACTCTCTAAGGCTGGGCTGCAGCTACCAAATTTGTCACCAAAAGGCTAAGTGAATTTGAGCCAAGGGACTTTCTAATGGTTATCTCAGTTTGCCTACTTATAAAAGGGAAATAATATCTGATACTTGTCCAGGTCTTAAAGGTTAGGGCTCAATGTCTATGTAACCTATTCCAGGGAGGTCTTTATTTCTATCACCAAAATTATGCAAAGATAATGATTCTGCACACTGATTTGACTTACTAGGGCCTGGCCAGAAGAGAGTGTAATGCTTGTCACTTAGCAAGTGCTTACTAAATATATGTGGAGTTAATGTGTGAATACTTTTCAGCAATCCTAAAATATAGGAAACTGGGTCTCAGAGAAGTCAAACGATTTCCCAAAGGCCATACAGCTAGGAAGTGGCATAGCTAGAATTTGAACTTAGATCTAGCAGAACTAGAATTTGAATTTGAATCCAAAATCAACTTTCTTTCCACCATGTCACATGACTTAAAAAGTCATGCTAGGCTAGGCTTATTTCCTTTCATATAGTGTCTCTTAGAATGGGGGATCAGGCAGATGCTGTAATTTTAGTATGTGTATATGTATTTAGGTGCTATCCCTGGAGGTCAAGATGGTGTCATATGGGCTGAGTTAGGGCTGATTAACAATAAGTCACTGTCATCCAGGAGGATGTATCCAATGGCATCCCACAGGACCCTGCTTGTGGCCCAGTCTTGCGAAGAACGTTATCAGTAACTTGAAGATGTAGCATGCATACTTATTACATCTCTGCACAAGGAGCAGGGCCAGCTAGTACTCTGCACAAAGACATCAAGATACGAAAGAAAGCCTGAGGATATGGTAGGAAGGGAAGAAAGTCACAAGATAAAACACAGGAGCAAATGTAACAATCCTTTACTTAGAATATGAAAATTAACTGCACAAGTTGAGACAACAGTTTATATTAAAAAAGATCTGAGGGGCATTAACTGACTTGAAGAATAAGTTGACAGTGTGACATAATTATCTTTAAAAAAACCTGTGGGACAGGCTGTATTAACAGAAGTAGAGTATCTGAATTGAGGGAGGTTCCCCTACCTGACCACATTCATTCCACGAGGGCAGGTCCTGTTACTGCCTTTTGCAGTTGGCACGATAGCACCACAATAAAGAAATAGTACCTGCTCAATAAAGATGCCGGGCGCGGTGGCTCACGCCTATAATCCTAGCACTCTGGGAGGCCGAGGCAGGCAGATCA
>CAUYRT010077327.1:0-39780 GCA_963574885.1 Lepilemur ruficaudatus
GAGGAATAGTACCAAAGGGCCTCAAATAACAGTGGGTAAATGACCCATGAAGGAAATGACTATCTTATGTTGGCTCTAAAGCCTAACTAATACATATTTATCTGTTATTGCTAGCACCATGTATACAGTTACTGTATGCCAATAGTAATCAAAATATACAGACCTACTGAGGACGGCTACCATACACAGTTGGAGGGAGAGCTTCTACCTAGTGAAGCTCAAATTGAAAGGCTGCACGGAATTGAGATAGACACTTTCCAGGAGAAAATGATGACTCACACTGAGATGACTTCAATGGCATCTGGTTCCCATCTTCTTTGTTTCTCCTCTTGGACTCCATTCAGAGGCACTTCCTTCCAGCTGGAGCTTTTAATGGTATAATGTGAAGGCAAGATCCACAGAAGTGGGTTTACAGGAGGGACTTAAAGGAGAAAATGCAGATCATCGGGGGAGAAGATGGAAAATTATACCCAGATGGGAGGGAACAGAAAATGTACACACATCCTGACGAAACTATACCAATTAAAATATTTAGGGAAAGGCAGAGTGGTGTATGATTTTTAATATGGGGGTAACAAAAAATTTGAAGTGAATAAAAAGGCAAAGTGACATAGTCTTGATTGCAATTAGCACATTAATGCAATGTCTGTTTCCAGCCTGGAAAATATGTCAGCTCTCTTTGCTTAAATGAATGGAGCATAGAGCTGCTTGTAGTTCTGCTGCGACTTATTCATCCTACATGCTAGCTCCATTCATCATGGTGACACCCTCCTTTCCTTTATCAAAGCACCAGGGAACCTTGCCAGGTGTTCCAGCAGGATCTGGGATGGAGGTAGAGCCATCACCTGACACCAGCAGCCCCTCAGAGCCCACGTGAGAAAGACTGGACGGGGTGATGCAAGCAGTCGGTTTCTGTATGAAAACACTCCTTCTGACATCTGCCTCCTCCCAATCCACCATCGGCAGAGAGAAAAGTCCATTTCTTTTTTTAAATGAGAGTTCATTATATTCTGTGCCTTCCCCATCCCTGTACGAGGTTCTTTTTAACCCAATATCACCATATTTGAGTGATTTGCCCCTGGTCTTACTCTCTTCTCTCCCCACAAATGGCTCTAGAGAGAGGCCGTATCACCGAGGTAGGTGGTGGTGGCTCAACAGTGGTTATGGTTCTCCTGGACACTGCAGTGGGCAGAGGTAATCCAGGCTGAGATCAAGACAAAAAGTGATTATTGAGCACTTGTCCGAGTCACTGCAGAGCTATATTCTAATGAGCAATACAGGAGTCACCTCCCGTCCGCTGAGGATAGGCTCCAAGCCCCCCACCGCTCCTCTGCCCCTGCCATGGATGCCTGGAACCACAGATAATATTGAACCATTATATGTTTTTTTCCCTATAGATACATACCTGTGATAAAGTATAATTTCTAAATTAGGCACAGGAAGAGATTCACAACAATAACTAATAATAATATATTATAGAACAATTGTAACAATTTACTATAATAAAACTTATATGAATGTGATCTCTCTTTCTTAAAATACCTTATTGTATTGCATTCACCTATTTGCGGACCATGGTTGACTGTGAGTAACTGAAACTATGGAAAGAAAACCCCAGATAAGGGTGGACTACTGTATACAAATGTTATTAATAATATGTGACAGATTGCTTTATGCCCTAAGGGAGATACAAATTAGGCCAGCAGGGACACTAGAGATTAATTCTGATTGTGGGGTTGGGGGACGGGAGTGCGTGTCAGAGAAGATGAGCGTTTAAACGACAATATGGATATGTGTGGAGGGGATGCTTTGCCTCATCACTGTACATAAACCCAGAGGCAGCTCTGGCTTTCCACTTATGCCAGGCGTCCAGGAACTCAGATGCTACAGGGGCCAGACGGGCACCATAAATAGGTGACTCCAGCCAGTGGTAAAGCAATCAGGAGTGTTGGAACCTGTGATAGAGGGAGGGCCATGCCTGAGGGAAAGGACTTCAACTTCACATTAAAAATTTAAAGTCACACAATTCATCGTCCGCAGACCTTCTCTGTCCTCCATTGGTCTTCCTGGACCTCTGTGTTCAGACCCAACTAACTCCTCCACCCCAGAGAAAGACAGAGAGATCTAAACTTCCCCACAAGGACACAGTCATGTCTGTACAACCAACAGGATCTTCTAGAGCCACCCCTCCTAGAAGTGTGACAGAGCAGGCCTCAAAGACAAATACATAATGCCACTGCAGAAGATGGGATTCTTTAAAGGGCAGTTTATTCAGCTTCCACAGGGCATTCTGGCACATGTGACCACAGGCCCATCCCTTGAAGGGCTGGTACAGCTGGCTGAGCCTCCTGATTTTTCCAAGACTTCCCCCAGGCAGAGGGGGAGGAGGAGCACGCTTCTTCCAGAGCAGCGGTTTCACGGGTTGGGCTCCTGGGAAAGTGCTTATCTGAAGATAGAAGGAACTCTGAGCATCCTTATGACACAGATAAGGAAACTCCATCCCGCCTCTTGTGAGCAGGGCTTGGGTGGGATGCTCTGCCTCTGCGTTCTTTGCAATGTTCCACCCCGAGCTTTTCTCCTTTGGCATGCAACAACTTATCCATCCCACCCCCATCCCATTCCAGTAAACGCAGGGCCTTGGATGTCACTGCTCAATAAAGATAACTTATTAAAGAAGAGTAAAGTCTCATCAGTCCTAATTAAGTGCTTGCTGTAGAAACTGCCAGAATTGAACAACAGCAATCCTGGGCTTAAATATGCTCCACAAGTACCAAATAAGATTAAAGAGAAAATAATAAATCCATACATGGTGAAACAGAAGAACACAAAAGAAAAGGGAAAAAACATCTTACAAAGAAGTAAATTAGAATTTAATCTCTGCCTAAAAAAACTACATTCTCTCCTTTAATACTTTCAACAATAAGCAAACCTATTAGCACATATTAGAGAGGCTTTATATTAAATCAGAATGTTATACATTCTGCAGGCAATCAGGAATACTTTGGAATTCTCCATCCATCCTCTTTGTACTACTAGGGATTTTAGGCATTTGCAAATAGTCTTTCTTATGGTTCCTTCCTTTGGTTTAACTCAGTGATTCTCAAACTCAGGTGTGCATAGGAATATTTGGTACAGAGCTGGACCTCCACCACCAGCCACGTATACAGGAGGAATTTTTGGTACATGGGATTCTCACCTGCTATCCAGTTAGATGTTACAGCCACCGCCACGCCCCAAAGCGCGCACACACACACACACACACGCATGCTTGCGCACGGAAGGCTACAACTCGGAGAATTCAGTTGTGTTTGCCCTCCATCCTCCATGTGTTTATACTTTCCCTTCGTTTCAAACAGGTGGTCAGACTTCTTATTCTTTGCTTATGGCACGAAAGGAGAAAGGCTTTTTTTTTTTTTTTTTTGAAAGGATGAGGGAAAAGAAAGAAGCTACATCCCTAGGCTGAGAAGGGGCGACAGCCCTGTGGCTCCAGTGAGCAGTGGGGCTCCGGGTACTGCTCCATAACTGTACCCCTCAGAGGGGAGGGAGCCACATGTGCCCCGAGGCAGGGTAGTCCCCAGGAGTGGGTCTCCTCCTCTCACTAGGAATCCCTGCACCTCACTTGTGTCCTGGAAGCAGCAGAGTGGGCTTAAGTGGAACACGTAGACCGGGACAGATGCTACCAGTGCGGACAGATGCAAGCTTCTGGAATCATCTTCCCAACACCTTTGCATTGTATAAGACCTTGCACTCTAGAAGACCCAGACTTCTGCAGAATTCTGGTGCGTGGGGTGTGGGAACAGCCGAAGCATGGCTGGATGAAATTTCCTGCCAGCTTAGTGGGCTGGTTACTCAGAATCCAAATTTAATCTGATGTAAGGAAATCTAAAAATTTTTCTGTTTTTCGAATACATGAATTTATAGACTGAGATTTACACCTTTTTCAAATGTTGCCTGACTTGCTGATGGGTAGGATTTGCTGACAGCTACAAGGGAGGCATCTCTGCCAACTTGGGATGGGTATGTTCCCGTGGGACACACTTGGGGAAGGTGAGTACGTGGGAGCAGGAGGAAGCTCTAAGGGATGAACTATACCCGTCCTTGGGTTTCTCAGTCTTTCCAAGGCCTTGTTGTGGATCATTTAGCTAGTGCCCTGACCTATCCTTGCCAATGCTTTTGGGGGCGGGGGGGAACCCAAATATCAAAATGTACATATTCGAAAACAAACCAACAAACAACTTCACTGTAGAAAATCATTTTATTAGGCTCAAGATGAGTTCCTGCCTGCAAAGCTCTCAAATGCCAGAAACTGTGGGCCGAGCACCCGCCTACTTCCCATCCAAGTCACGCTGCTTAGGGTTCGACTTGAATGGCTAATTACTGGTCACCTCACCTTCGTGTCAAAGCCAAAAGATTATACTTAATGCACAACTTAAGCCGTCCCCTGGACCTCACTTGTTTGGGCTAGCAATCACGTTTTCTGTTCCTTTCCCTGCTTACCTTAAGGTTTAGTAATTGCCCTCTGGGCTCAGAAGAGCATCCCACTAGGCCATTGAAATGTTGAAAAGCCCCCTGACACGGGGAAATGTTTATCCGCCCTCCAAGAGAAATAACTGGGACAAGTATGTGCGGCTTTGGTACATGACAGTATGCAGATTTCTTGTGAGCAATTTCTTAACTTTCAGCTTAATAATAACTATAATCAACTCAGTGCATTGGGAGTTGGTTAAAAGTGCTGTTAGGCAGTAACTAGAAACTTTACAGATGGTAAATAAGTCATAATGGTGATCTTTTCCACAATGTAAACATAATGCCCATGTGTTCCTTTGGGCTTTGCAAAAATGTAGGCATCCTAGCTCAATCCATCTTTCTAGGAACAGGGAAGAGAGAGCCCTTTTTATAGCCTTTCCTTAGTCTTTCCTGCTGTGGGATTCCAAGCAGAAGGGCTTACTCAGCCTTGGACAAGCACTTCAAAGTTTCATCCAATGTTCTACTACCAACAGGGCTCCTGCCAATAGATGGGAGACTGAAACCATGGTCATCTCAAAAGTCTGATGCCAATAGGATGTATGTGCAGTCACTAAAAAGGAGCCAGGCAGAATTTACCAGGAAAAATAAAAATTTCTCAAGTCCAGTAGGCCTAATAGTGAACCTCACCACTCAGTTGCTAGCAATAAGATCTCGGATAAGTCACTTAAGAGACAAATATATGTGTAAGCCTCACCTGTAGGATGAGGATTACAATGACTTTTGGACTTACTGTGTTCTTCTCTGCTTTAGGTGATTGTGCATGTCATTTCATCTGCCTGCCTAGCCAACTCTTATTCATGCTTAATAGCTCATTGGAAATATGATTTTTGTCCACAATCATGACATGCTTTCCCATGTATGTAAGGTCTCCCTTGCACAGTCTTCCACTCAAAGCACCATGTTCCACTCCCTCGCAACACATAAGGATATCATAATTAAATCCTTTTCTGTATAATCTGTCTCCACTGCTGGAATATAAGCTCCCCTGGGGCAAGGAATGTTTCTTTTGCTTACAAAAGAGCTTGGTATCCCAAGCTCCTTGTACATGGCCTTACCCATTGCGGGTGTTCAGTAAAGAGTTGTTGCATGAATGGATGTTGACCTGCCTCTCGAGGTTGGAGCAAGAATTGCGAGGCAATGCCTCTAACAGAGACTGCACCCAGACGCAGTCAAATCAATCCTTTTTAGCTTTATTCCTCCTTCTCCCTCTCACTGGTGTTTGACAGATGTATTCCTTTTCCTGCTTTTTTCTACAAATTCCAGACTGTTCATGTCTTGGCCAAACAAAAAAATAATAATAATTTTACAGCTAGCAGTATGTAAGAATTGTCATTTGATGGGCCATCATGTTAGGGACACAATAGTTGAAGTCAAAATAGAAGTTGTTAATTGTGAGGGTCATATAATCTGTTTGATGGCATGCATACTCAGAACCAAGGTCTCTATCTTCTTCTTCTTGGTCTATAGATCTAGGCTCCTCATAAATATATATACATATACCTACATATAGAAAAGGTATATACTCTATCTCCAACCTTTTCTATAACTCTTACACAGCCAGGGGCATTCAACAGGTTACCTAAGAGGCTAACCTTATAAAAGGTTGGCCTGGCTGAGACTTTTAACAAGAAAAAAAAATATTACTTACCAAATTGAGTATACGTTAACCATTTGCAAGTAAAATAATCTAAAAAATCTACTCTAAACCTGGAAAAAAAGCAGAATTTATTTGCCATACATAGTGCACCTATAATGAAAAAGTTAAATTTTTTATGTTTTTTTCAAATCCAAAGAGAAGCTTGTTGTATTCTTTGTTTGTTGCGTGATTCATCAGAATTCATACTATAAAATTTTCTAATTCATTAGTTCACTGCATGGTTCGATGCTAAAAGTGAACGAAATTATAGATTTTTTTTTGCTCTGATACCCTTAATCTTTATAGTTTATGGATTATTTGGAAGAAATGGAAGCCAACTGTGAAGATTAGACTGTTTTATTGAGTTAGATGGCTGAGAAGCAGAAAGTTGTTAAAGGTCTTTACCAAACTCAGACCAAAGACTTCTGGGAATTAGTATGTGTCCTGAGAGAATCAATCTGTTAGACCCCTCAGATGTGATAAAATTTTTTTTATTTTTTGGCTGATACATAATCATCTGAACACACTGAAGGAAACATTGCTCATTTGTTCAAGGGCGTTTAGGTATATGATGTTTACATTAAACATATGGGTTGAAGGATGATACCAAATCAAAGTTGGACTTATTTTCCATTGTGACCTGGCCTGAACTTAATGAAATCAGGAAAGATGAAATGCAGAACTATCTGGGAGAATGAAGTCACCCTTTCAGAAGCAATTCACTCGTTTTGATGCTATGAATCATGCTTCCAGCTTCTTTGCTTGCTTATGATGCTTAAATACTGAAAGTTTCTGAATTGTCAAGTGTCTGTTGTAATTGTGCTGCTCAGCTGCTCAATCAGTGTGTGTGTTTGCACGGCTCCATGAAAATACCTTCTATTAAATCGACAGCACGACCCTTCATCAGTAACATAAACCCAGTAGCAGAGTTGTAATGCTCCCTGAGCCACTATTCTCAAGAAGATTGATTTTGCTAAACAGTGATAGTCCCCCTGACTCCATCAACAAGAATTGGTTAGCCCTGGGCCAAAACTGCACATTTTTATGCGAACGAATCACCTTCTGAGTCACTTTAAAATTATTCATAAAATTCATTGAAAGTAACTTTTGGCATATGAATACAAAAGTAATAATTACAAAAATTAGGAAAATACAGAAAAGCATAAAGAAAAAATATCCACCATCTTAGCACATGTACTGTTACTATTTTTTGCATGTATTTCCCATATTTTCTATGCTTCTATAAATATGTATGTGTGAGAATTTAGATATATGTATGCATGTACTATGAATATGTGTGTGTGTGTTAAAATGATGGAATGTGTTTCATAAACACGGATTTTAAACTTTATAATATAATATTAATAATGATGGTGATGATAATTATTATCACTGTGTGCCAGGCACTAGGCCAAGCACTTTATAGGGACTGTCCCATTTAATCTTCACAATAACCTCTTGTTATCAATTTATACATACCTCCTGTGCTACGACCAGTGTTGGGTTTGCCATATTTAGTCAAGTTATTATATATAAAAAGGTATCTCATTTGCATTTTCTTGATTGGTGTTGCAGTTAAGCTTTTTAAAAATATATGCTTATTAGTATAATTAGTATTTTTGTGTGTGTGCTGCCTTTCATTTACTTTAATCCTTTTTCTGTTGAAGTGGTCACCTTTTACAATTTACTATTTTCTTATGTGTTGCAAATATTTTTCCCTAGTTTGTTCTGTATATTTTAATTTTTATAATTTCATTAACATAGAAAAGTTTTAAATTTTTATATACTTTCATCTGTTAGTCAATTTCCTTTATGAACTAAGACTATTCATGCATTTTTTTTTTTTTACTTTTAAAACCTTTAAAACATGAATACATTTGGTATTTATTTTGATTTATACTTTGAGATAAGGATCAAATAATCTGTCTTTCCCTTACTGATTTGAAATGCCACCATTTGCTAAATTCTTATGTAATAGATTGATTTATTGAAAACAAAGATGAAGGGACTTCTCTTGATTGATTGATATTTTAAAATTTTTACTAGTATCCATGATTGGAATAGCAAAAGTGTTTTGTTCACGATACTTGCTAATTTTAAAAATTAAATTGCCTTTTTCTTAGTAATTTATGATTATACTGTTTACTCTTGCAAAATCCTGGCGACCTGTCCTGTGTACCCACCATTGCCTGCGTTCTTGGCATGCACGTGCAAAAATCCTCATGATCATTCTCCAACTTTCTGCATTCTTTAGCATTCTAGGCTACAAGTCACACTCTTAACGCCATCTAGAAATAAAATATTACTTTGCCTTGAAGTTCTATTGTCAACGTAACTTGAACATGATTTTTAAATTACCTTGTCTCCGCATGTGGCCACACTCACTTCAGCGGGATACATTATTTGGTTATAAGGTAAAATTTTAGAAATTGGTACATGTTGAATCAGCCACCAGGGACTCCTTATGTTTCCACAAATGCAGTATCAGTAGCATAAGAATGGAAATTGCCTGTAAGTGTTCAAGCTTCAATGGTATGCCGTTTCTGATTTTATGTTTACATGAAAGAAGTGAGCCGGAGCTGGGGCGCACAGCGTTGCAAACGGCCTGCCACTCAAGTCATCAGACTCCCTGATTCAACCTGTGCCTGTCGGATATCACAGTTACATTTTCCAAGTTGTTCCCCTCAAAGCTGAGTCCATGTGAGCTCATCCCACTGTATCAAAATGTCAAGGAGTTTCTTATCTCAAGTGCTTGAGAAAATGTGTTGTTCTAAGAAGCCTCAAAATGCCCCCGTGTCAATACTGTGTCAATGGAATTGACTTCCTCCGGAAAGCATCCTGATGTCTTTTTGCTATGCGTTGACTTGTGTCCCCTCCAGATTCGTATAATGAGGTTCTGAACCCCAATACCTCTGAATGTGATCTTATCTGGAGATGGGGCCTTTCTGGAGGTAATCAAATTAAAATTCCATCATTAGAGTGGGTCCTGATCCAATATGACAGGTGTCCTCATAAAAAGAGGAAATTTGGACACAGACACACACACACACACACACATAAGGAAGATGACCTGAAGAGACACAGGAAACCACTGTCCACAAGCCAAGGAACACTTGAGGCTCCCAGAAGTGAGGGGACAGGCCTAGAACAGATCCTCCCCCAGTGCTTTCAGAGTGAGCAGGGACCTGGGGACACCCTGATCTTGGACTTCTGGCCTCCAGAACTGTGAGACAATATATTTCTGTTGTCTAAGTCCATTTGGTGTGTGGTATTTTGTTAAGACAGCTCTAGCAACTAACACATTCTCCCTACCTATTTTACTTCTTTGTACTCTCAAAGCTTTCTGTTTCTACCTTTAGAAAAGATTTGTCACATTTTATTGAGTTTTAGGCTATTCCAATTGTTTCTGAGTAGGTATCACATGGATATGCGGGGGGAAATTTGAGTACAGAACAACACAAAATGGCTTTAGGATGAAAACTGGGTTTCCTCAGCTGGTTCCCTGTGGCACCCACCCCCCACCTCCAGTGCCCTTTTGAGGGGCAACCACCGTGACGTGTATCTTACATTCTAAGTTTCATGACCATCCCTAGTTTAGATCCCTGTTTTTTCTCGTTGACCATGGCCCCCTGGGGGGAGGAAATTTTTGCTTCCTTCTGTGTGATCTCAGCTCTCCATAAATGTGAGTTCAATGAGCGGTTCGCCCAGTAGTTTCAGGCAGACTGATGTATAAAATGCAAGCTGGGTTTAAGGCTCTGATTCCCATTAAAATCCAACACTCCTGTTATTTAGTCATTTACACCTTTGAGGTCAAGCAGGAGCTGAGAGAAGATTTTACTTGAGGGGTAGAGCAAGGAGACAGTGAAGGAAGCTGGACAATGCCGGGGAGATGAGAGGGAAAGCATGTCATTGAAGAGAAAGGAAAAACTTTGTTCATCTGGCTTCTTTGCTATAATTACAGGGTGCCCAGTAGTTGACTTTGAACAGGGGTAACCCAGTTCCTGTTTGTTAATCTGAGAGGCCGTCTAACATTCTGGTGGGATTTGGGGGCCAGATAGTCTATATTTGTAATACTAGTTCTATCACTAGTTAGTTGTGTGACATTAAACAAGTGCTTTAACCTCTTTGTAATTAAGTTTTCATCTGGGAAATGAAGAAAACAATAGTGTCTCTTTTTATAGCTGTTATAAGAAATAAATGGACTAATGCTCTCAGAACCATGCGGGGCATATAGTAAATGCAGTAAGTGTTGGATTTATTATTAAGTCACCTATGAGTTGTTCAATTGTGGGTTTGCTAGTGTATCAGGTAGAATGCTTTTATGGCTGCAAGAAGCAAAAAAGCAAACAAACAGGAGCTCAAATAATAAAGATGTTTATTATTTACTGTGACAAGAACTCCCCAGGGCGGTTCCAGGGTTGGTAATTTAATGGCTCGTTGACAGCACCAAGAATGATTGTTCCTCCCTTCCTTGGAACACCAACATGTGAGGCATAAGCACCCTTGGCATGTTGGCTTTTGTGCCCATTCTTGTCTCATCAGGGTCACACAAGGGCTGTCACTGTTCCAAGAGTCACACGTAGACATGATAACATGGAGAGAGAGTCAGAAAAGGGAGCACCCCACCCCACAACACCACACATACCTTTTAAAGAATAAACAAAGAGCCTTCCTGGAAGTTGCCAGAAGTTTTCTCAATTTTATTGGCTAGAATTAGATCGCATGTCCATCTTGAACCAATCATTAGGATGTGGAAATAAGAATCCCATGACCATCTTTGGGGATCACTTTCCATGACAGATATGTCCATCCACACCAGGGCACACAAGATCAGGATTCTGTTGGCCTGGAAAGGGGCAATAGATTGGAAACAGATGTCTCTACCACACTTAGTTTGCTTTTTGACTTCTGGATGAAGTTGCTGAAATTTCAGTTTATTTATTTCCATATATTATTTTTGCTTTATTTTGCCTCAGTGTATATCTACAGCCTCAGTTAAATTGTCATGGAAAGTGCCATTGTGTGTGTGTGTGTGTGAGAGAGAGAGAGAGAGAATAAGTGACAGAGAGAGAGAGAGAGACTGTGTTTTTGTGACAGCCTAATATTCTCTGTCTATTTCCCCAAGGGGCCCACTGTCCAGTCTTCCTTACTCTTCCTGGATAGTGTCATCAGTGTTCCTGGTCTCAACTGCTATCAATAGGCTGTTAATTCCCAAATCTCATCGTCCACCTCAGACCTCAATGTGTGTATCTGAGCTTCAGATACACATATTCAGCTTCTTAGTGTCAATCTTTACTTGCCTATCACGCAGGAATCTCAAACAAGTTCAAAACTGAACATATTTCCGCTAAGTTGACATCACTAACCATCAAGGAGTAGCTCCTCAGAGATATTTGCAAAAAATATTTGGGGAAGTGGAAGGGGCCTCAGCTCTGCCTGCTGAAGTTCACAGTAGAGCAGCTCCAGTTCTCCTGGTCTTGCCTTCACTACATGTTTGTGACACAAGTTCTCGGCCTTCTGCTCTGCCAATATAACTGAAATTTCTATTAACTGTTTCCATTTCCAACTCTCCTTCTCTACTTTCTGATCCTCAAGTAAGCAGTCTCCTTTTGGACAGTGCCTCTTGGGCTACGACCTGATGAGAATGCACCTTGTCGCAGATGGAGCTCTATCACTGGCCCTCGGGCCCCAGTGAAATCCCCTTGGCCACTCTGGCAAGATGTGGCCTTGCTCTGGGCTGTGGCCAGCTCATTTTCCCTATCTTGACCATGAAGGGCTACAAGTTTATCATTATCATTTAACTCTTCACAGTGTCTGTCAAATGAAACTGGAGGCCGGAGGCCATGTTATTGGAGAGACTCAAATCCAATAAAAAGATATTTTAAGATGTTGTATAATTGTGACTTTTTACTAATTCTGACTACCCTATAATGAACTGGAATTTAAGAAAACCACACTACCTCTTGCAACCCTGACAAGCAAACCACAAAACTTTGAGAGACTACAGAGCTCTCTTAGCGTAGAGGGGAGGGACCTCATATTCCCCTCTCAAGCTCACCAAGCTGAGACCAGACCCCTGGCATGAAGCCCCATCTAGGAAATGCCCCAAGTTCTTCACCTGAACAAGTGGGAGTCACATTTCCTCCCAGTGAGTTCACTGGCCCCAAGGGCACCATGGCAGGATGGAACCTTGTGTCTAGAAGCTGGTCTTCCTGTGACAGGCCCAATTAAGCCACCAGCTGTGATCAGTTATCTTAAAGGCCAATCAGGTGCAGGAAGCTGGGTAGTGTGGGGGCTGAACTGGAATATTCCAGAAAGCTAGCAAACTCTTGGCTGCCTAAAACTTCAATTCAATTTGTATTTATAGCGCTCCTATTTAAAACTCAGATGGATCTTATTGAAGCTCCTGCATCTGAAGGTTATTAGGATACTGTAAGAAGGTAGCCAAGACCAGGGTTTGTCTTCTGAGAAGTTGCCAAAGTCACATTGAAGAACCTTGGTTTCCCCAATCCATGCCTGTTTTCTGTGGTGTGGGGTTCGGGAAGGGTCTCTATGTCCCAGGGCCCAGTGGCTACTGTGCTTTCTTCTCACTCAGGAGAAAACTCTTCTCTTAGAAAAGGACCCCAAATTCCTCGACCTTGAGATGTGACTGACTGGTGACATATTTTAGTTATTTTTATGCACACATCTCTAGGGAGTTATATCCTTGAGCTTTGCAGTGTTTTTCAAACTATATTCCTCACAACCATCTAGGTTTCATAGAGTTTCTATAGAGCCTGGCTTGGGAAGGTAAGGGTGCCACAGTTGGGATTCTAAATAATCTTTCATCCACGGTATTAAAAAGTTTTGTATTTTGAAACTTCTAAGCTAAAGAACTGATGGCTTAATTTGGGGAATGAGCCAACAATTGGTTTGATATTTTGGAGGGATGAGAAAATTTCTTGCAGCTCTGAAGTTCCACCATGCATTTATTACTCACTACACGAGGTCTCACTAAGGTAATAGTTAAGGTTATATCTGGAGAAAGATTGTTCTGGTTCCTATTTGATGCCAAACAAGCTGGTAAGAATAAGATCTTGTGTTACAAAGTCCAACAACTTTGTTGTTCAAAGATATATATTCCTCCCAGAGGAATATTTAATGATCAGTAATATAACCTATCACAATTACTCTTAATTTTAGAGTCAACATATAGAAAAAGCACAAAAGGCAACTACAGTTGTACTATGAATTTGAGCACTAAAAATCTTAACCACATGAAAAGAAGAACATGGCTGACAAAAGTAGGAAGATTAAAGTGGTGTGTGCAATCTACCTTCTTAACCAGAAGTCTTGCCCATCCCTCTGGCTCAGCAGGCCTTATCCTGTACTCACTGTGATTATATAACTTATCATCTGAATCTGGACACTCTTGAGTATGAAAGTTGGTGCTATTAATAATTACATCAAGAAAACAAATAAAAATGGAGCCTGTTCTATGCAAACCAGGTTGTATGATTCCTTACCTGGGCTACCTGCTGAGCTCAAGATCCTAACTACGGTCTTTGCTGGACCAGCATGAATTCTCAGTTGTAGAAAGACAAGCTATACATGTCAATCATAATTTGGCAGCATATATGTGAAGAGTTGCCAGTACAATTGTTTGCCAAGACCCATGATTGAAACCACTTTTTTGACTATTGTTAACACCTAGATACCACTGCCAACTATTCTAACTTTCCTTTTAGTTTCTATGACTAGGAATCTGAAATTTTGAAAGAATAAACTTCACATGGTGTGCTTCTGGGTGAGGCTTTAAGTCAAGAGAATCACGAGTGCATTGTGTCAAAGAAACTTTCATTTATTCAACAAATGTTTATTAAGCATGTTTTATATGACAGGTAATTTATAAGACACTTGGGCTACACAGTGACTTTGCTCACACGAAGTGAGTTTAGACTCTCCATGCATGAGCTCCAGGTAATTTTCACATGCTTATGACTTTTCTCCCTAATAAGATCATAAACTTCTTGATAATGGAGCTCACTGCTCATGCTTTTTCTATTTCTCATATTACCTTCTTCATAGCAAGTGAAAGAGGCTTCAAATGTTTGTTCCTATGAGATACCATCATATTCTATTCAGCTTGGGACATGGCAGGTACTCAACTATTGTTAAATAAATGAATATTTATTGTGTAATTTATTTCTTAAATTCCATACCCTTGGTGAAACAAAATTCAGTTCCCCACTCAAAGAGAAACACTTAACCGTTTGAGGAAGTTTAGTTTAGTTTGTTTCAGAAGTACCTTTTCTGGAAAAGTGGAGGCTGAACTGAATTCCTCTTAAGAAGCAACACTATCTTGCTCATCTCAAAATCAGTTACCTTACAACATAGGCCAAGAGAGTTTTTTTAAAGGCATATTTAGCACACCTTTATTAGAAATGAAGCATATTCTAAAAGTTTCTTTTAGTCTTTTGAGATGTCGTTTAAGAATCCATCATGATTGAATTCTGAAATATTTATGAAATTGTCAACTCAAGGAACACATCTCCTCATTTTTTTTCCACTCTGAAATTACTTCACTTAACAGAGGGCCCCAAATTTAGCTGTCCCGTCATGATTGAAATGGCCTGCACCTCATTAGTGTTGCCAGCATTTATTTTATAAAATCAAATCAGAATAGCATTTAATTTGGTTTTAATAGGATAGTTAATGTATGTTAACAAAATATCAATTGATTATTAAAATGGAGAGTGCTGAGGTGTAACAAATATGTGAGATATAAATCTTGTTGCTATGCCATTAATTCAGAATTACATAAGCAATAAATGTCTAATTAGATTCTTAGTGGTGATGAGTTGTAAGCATTTATTGAGATTCAATAAGATCGATGTCTTAGACTTGTGCTAAGGACCACAGCTTAATTAACTCCTTCATTCCTAATTTTGCAATCTTTGCCATTTTTCTATTTCATAGACCATTAAGCTGGAGGGGTAGTGGCAGAGAGAGGCTGGTGATCCAAGTGCAGCACCTCAGATAACCCCAAACTAGTCCATAAAAAGAATATAGGGCTGACCATTCTCTAATGGGCTTGAATTCGGGGACTTTGGATAAAGGACTCACCAATATCTAAGGTCATCAGACTTGCAGTGAAGTCTGGAAATTCAGCATGATATGACAATAGCGTCAGACCTTTTGAGTAATGTAAGGTGAAAAGTGGCCCAGAATCAATCCTATCCATCTTAAATGGAGGAAGAACAGGTCACTCATGTAGTGTGATTTTAGGAGTCCTTGCTACTCCAAAAATATCTGTCCTACTTCTCTCTCATAATGCTTGGAAATCATTCAATTATTCATTTGGGCTCAAGGTATTATTACGTCTTAATTCCTGGATTGTATAGGATGGTCATAAAGTCAGGAAACATCAGTGATTTTACAAGATAAATAAATAATTGATGTAAAAAAGACATGATGTGTTCAATGACATGACATGATACACTCAATGTGTTGTCCCTTGTTAAAAATACATAGCTGAATGTGCTGTGCAAAGTTGTGAGGAATGCACTTCATTAAGGCAGCATTTCCATCAATTCCCAAACATGCTTATGTGATGTGTTGCCTTATTTATGTCTCTGATTTTCACTGAAGAAACTTGTGCCTTTAAGTACACCCCAGAAGAAGTAATCCAGTAGGCTCAATCTGTAAGAAATAATTTATCTTTGCTGTCAGATGTTATCGCCACTCTGTATTTAAGTTAGTATCAGTCAGTTCCCTAATATCATTTGGAATATTAATCGAACTATTTACTTGGCATAATGTCATGGAAAGACTTTGGCTTTGGAATTAGGCACACCTGAATTTGAGATCTGTGTTTTATCCCTAACTGTATGAACTTTGGCAATTTACTTAACCTCTCTGGGCATAATAATACTGATCTCATGATGTTACTGGGGGCTTCAGTGAGATAATGTATAAAAAATGCCCAGAACAATGCATTGTCTGAGTAATATAGATGTTAGTACCCTTTATTGATCCCTGTTCTTCCCACCCGCTTTCCTTCTCTCTCATCTCATTCCACTGCCTTCAATGTACTAACATTATCTGCTCTCCTTTCTTTTGGGGGGATGGTTAGAATACTGGTTCTTAGATGAGCGTGTGGCTTAGTGCACCAGAGGCCTGAAGCAGGAAGGGGAGGAAGGGCAGAGAACCACAAAAAAGGAAGGTGGTAAAATACTAAGAACATAATTCCTTGCTGTTCACATTTTTGCCATGGGCCAATGCTGGCCTAGCTCTGCATCCAAGGGAACTCTTGAGTGTTACAGGTACCATGTTGCTCTGTTGACAGAGGTTAAGGATCAGAGCAGCTGCTTTCTCTACTGCAGCTCCTCAGGGGAGAGGCTACTGCCAACAACTGTATTCCTAGACTAGGCAACTCTGAGAAGGAGACATCAAAACCTGGAAGGGCATAAACATTGGTCTCTGGGCTTATGGTTGTTTGTGACTCATTAATTTATTCATTCATTCTATTATTCATTTGCAAACATCCCAGGGAAGCTTCCCCTAGTTCCAGGACCTCAGGTAATCTCTGTGGAGGGATAGGTGATACAGAGAGGCTCACAGTTCAACGTAGAGACCTGCCTGCGTTGCCCTCTCCTTGTACTTGGGAAACCTGAGCCTGTTATAATAGGAACCTTCCAAAGAAAAGAAATCATTGAAATTTTTATCCGCAAAGTCAAACTTAGTGAATAAGAAATCTGACAAAATTTCCTGGAAAACTTGATATTGGTAGCTATGGGTATATATTTAACTTTTTTCCCTATTTGTTTATTTCTCTCCTTACGAGTGAGATTTGGGTACAGGAATCTGATTGCAGGAAATGGTGTGATGACCCTAGGCTCTTTTTTTTTCCTGTTGTTTGGTGGTTTCTTCTGCTAGTTATACTCTCTATTAGAAGTTGAATAAGAGAAAGATTAATTGAGCGAATTTTATTATATTCCTTCTATCAATACACAACTATTCTCTAAGTCTCCTACTGTGCATTGAATATTGTTCTAAGCTCTACAGGAAATATAAAGAGACACAGGAAATATTCCCTGCCTTCATAGAGCTTTCTCAGTCCAGCTAGGGAAATAAAACTTGCTTGTAAAAAAAAAAAATAGATACCAATTGTGTACTAGACTCTTTGGTTCTAGTTAATATGAGATCAGAGATGGAAAGAATCGTATTGCACTAGGTTTTCCAGGTAACAAATTGAAGAAAGGCAAAGAGGAGGAAAAAACTGAGTTCTAGTTTTTTATTCCTTTTTAAAAAATTTAATCAACCAAACAAATCTCAGAGGCAAGCATTATCCTCATTTAATCTATGCAAAAGCTAAGAAAGAAAGTGTCTAGTCGTATTTCTCAGCCTTCCCACAATCACATAGCAATTAGGTGTTGAAGCCTGAATTTGATTCCAAGACTAGTTGATTTCAGGGCTCTTTCCTATAGAGCATGCCAGGGCACCAGTGGGGCTTGGGCCAGGTCTTACTAGATGGGTAGAGTTTGTCTAGCTGTACAGGAAAAGGGGAAACACTTTAAGAGGCTCTGGGCATTGGAGGCCAGTGAGGAAGCTGATGAGACCAAAGTGGGCTAAGAATAGTGGAAGAAAATTTTTTATTTTATTTTATATTTTATTTTTTACAAGGAGAACACCAAACATACTTTATTAGCACAAAAAAGCAACCATAGCAAGGCACAGCAGAAACATACCTTAGCAGTCAAAGGGTTAGTGTTGCACACAAAGATGGCTTTTCTTTTTTGTAGCCTTGGCAATAGCCATGGGGATGTAAAATAACATTCTGTAGCAGCAGGTAAGAAAACTGTGGGGCACTCACCAGTGGTACAGAGCACATTAACAAAATGCCACAAGAATGGATTTGGCTACTTTAGGGCAAAATATCTAGGACAAAACTGTAAATTCAGTTCAATTACTAAGAAGCAAATACTAGAACTTGATATAACTTCCAAAAGAGCGCACTGAACTAAAATTACATATTATTCTAAGTGACAAAAAGGTGCTAATTAAAGTTATTTACAGATACAATGGTTGTACAGTACCTTCTAAATCTGCAATTTAGGTTTCAGATTTTCCATTAAGAATTAACTGCACTGAAATTCCATAAATTATACTTAAGCAATTCACCTATAAGCGTTTACAACAAAGAGGTAAATACTGCTAGCTAAATTATTAATTACAGTTTAATAATAATCTCAACATTAGCAACCACTGTAGTTACTATTATCTGACTTGTTTGGGCATCTTTTAGTCTCATTTTCTTCGTGGTTAACAACCTCATGAAGGGCACAGGAAAAGACGCCACTTTTATGAAACAATTAGACTGCACACGTCAACTTAAAAGAGACAATCACATGCAAGACACTACGTTGCAGCAGCTGTTCAAATATCTGGTTTACGTAAAAGCACTCATTAAAAAATTAATACCTAAGGCCTTTAAATAAAATTCTACTACTAACTTCATAAGACTGAAATTTTAGGAATGACTGTTTAGAAAACCTGGTTTACTTAACAATACCTTTTGCAGAAGAGAAAAAGAGTCGGACTATAAACTACATCAACACTTACGTGAACTGCACTATGCCCTTGTGGCCAGACAATTGCATTTTTTTCCTAAAAGGAGGGCAGTCTTTTAATTTTTGGACTTCCAAAGCTTGATTTATATAATAGTAACTACAAACATCACTACTTTTGGAAGATTATAGAAAAACTCTTAGAAAAAATAATTTCAAACATCAGTCACACTGTTGAAATACTCATCTAATATTAATAATTTGTTCTTCAGTGAGAAATAGAATTCTTCATAGCACATGCCCCAGAGTTGCTTCACTCTGTTACTACAGCCGTTAAAAACCAAACTGCTAGCTAAACTGGCAAAATGTTTTTGTAGTCTTACTGAACCCCTGTGGCTCCATCCTCCATTGTTCCAATAGGCACCACGTTTATCTGAATAGGTGACAGCAGACTGCATCTGACAGACACTAACACTAAGCGTACATACTGTATGAAAAAATCCAGCACTGACACGTGTGCTTGCTGTAGGTGTACTGTCTGATGCACATGAAAACAGACCTAGTTAATACCCTTTAGGGACAGGAGCATTTACTTTGCCTTGATTGGTTCTCTTTCCAACCAGCGAACACTAACTTTTTGTTTATAATGATATTCTTTAAAAAAAATACTGTAACATTGGTGGTACAGGGAGCCCAGCAATTCCATCATATGTAGTGCAATTGCATGACAGATATACTGCAGGCTAAAAGGAAGAGTCCTATTGAGTGATATAGTAAGCAATGGTTCAAAAAACATGCAAGAACTGGGATCTTCACAATGTTCTAAAAGTTCTGTTTCAGTGGAGGAGTGAAATGCACACAGGGCATGTGCATCAAAACTAAAGTTGTGATTCCACTGTTCAATACAGGCATGCAGGGATCTGTGGTGGCCGCGGAAGCTCACAGAGAAGAGGTAGTCCTCCTGTGCACAGTCCCGGAGCCAAAATGTGCCTTCAGGCTTCTCTTCGAGAAAGGCTTCTGCTTCATAATTGTCCATCACTCCCCAGTAACAGGGATTCCTTATAATCTGAAGCAAATCTGGCACGAGGCAGTGTATGTCATCAATCTGTTGTGGGCTTTCCGAGCTCCCTGTCTGCTAACATGGGCGTGGCTGTCTCCAGGTACAGGGCGCTGCTTCTGCCTCCGTGACTGCAGACACAGGGTGGTTGTATCCTCTTCCGAGTCACAGTTAGCTTGTGGAATGGCAGCACTGTGTCCACTTACTTCAGTCATTCCAGGAGCTAACTTTGGTCCCACTTTACAGAATGGGTTAAGCAGCGCAGTAGCTTCAAACGTATGTATATGTATGTGTGCCGTGGGAGGGGGATCAACTCCTTCCTCAATACTAAGCCGTCTTCTCTCCCTACGCTTATCTTCATCTTCTGTAGAAACCAAAGATGGATCAAATGTATCCAAAAATGTTGAGTGTGGGCTCACAGGAGCTGTATGCTGTTTAATGAAGTGCTATTGTGCCATTTGGGGGGTAAATCTGAGCCAACAGGAAAGGGGTCTTTCTCCGGCATTAATTCAGAAAGATGTATTTTTCTTTTATCGAAAAAGAGAGGCTTTGACTGCTTGTTATAAGTTCTCATGGGAAAACACAAGCCCACAGTATCCTGCAACCTCTGTGTCAGAGAGCGACTGCCTACGGTGCTGCCGGAAACACTGTCCCCGTCGTGTACAGAGCTTACCCTACAGCGCCTCTCTCCTTTGAAATCCACTTCGAGTTCTAGCAAACCTCGTACAGTATCCAGTGAACTTTGGGTCTTCGTAGAACAGGAATGTTTTTTTCTTTCCACCCCGTGGAGCATGTAGAGAGTAGGAATCTCTCCGTGCAAGTCTTGTTCCTGGGGTAGCACAAGAATCGTTATCCTTTTCAATGCTAATTTCAGAATTTGAGGGATTTCCGTGACACAATTTTGGTTTCTTTTTGAAAAATTTCTTTGAAGGGCTGAATCCTAATTGCAAGGCAACGTTTTCTCTTAAGGGACTGCTTTGCTGCTGAGGAGCTGAGTCTCCTATGCTGTTTTTCTCTTTGACAGACAAACATCTGTTGGAGTTCATGTCCACACTTTTACTACAGCTTGCCTCCTCATGACGAAAGACATTCTGACACCTGTATTTGAAATTATTCCACACTTTTCAGTGGGAGAAAATATTTTATTTTAAATGAGCTGTATTCCTTGACATTTTTCAGGAGAATCATTGCTAGGCAACAAATAATATTTAAGCTAAACGATAAAAGATAAGTTTAGAATTGTTTAAAGATTATAATAATTAATAAAGATCTAAAATATGCTTATCTCTTTTATAATTGTGTTTGTGGGAAACATAAATAATTTTTATTGCTGCTCAATTTGGAGCATACAGTACTATGCAGAGTGGCCCAAGTGAGAAATAGCTCGATTTTGTACTAACACCTGCAGTTTGGAAAATTTTGTGACTTATGTAATTCATGAATTAAGAGTCGCTTTCTGGTAACTGTGGGCTTCTGAAAGCAAAGGGGTAGATTAACAATCTTCCACAGAGACATGAACCTGCGTACACATAATGACCTCAAAATACAAAAGACAAAATTTGAAAGAATTACAAAGAGAATAATCCAGAATCATAGTGAGAGAGGTTTTTAATATATTTCCTTAAGAAACTGATAGATCAAGTAAAAGCATAGATTTACATAACATAACTCAAAAGCTTGATCTAACAGTAGGCCTAGAACCTTGTAGTTAACAGACTAAGATTGCATTCTTTTTAAGCACTAATTGAACATTTATAAAAATTGATCACACACTAAGGCATGAGAAGAGGCTCAACAAATTCCAAAGGATCTGTACATATGAGACATGTTATCTAACCATAATGAAATAATTAAATTAGAAAACCATAATAAAAAGACAGATAAAAACAACAACAACTGTCATATCTTTGGGGAATATGCTTCTAAAAAACTTAATTGTTAAGGAGGAAAAATTTAGAAATTAAAAATATTTAGTACTGAATGAAAACAGTATTATATTTCAAAATATGAGCTCAATGCAGAACTCACTAGAAAATTTGTAGTTTATAAATTCAATTCTATGTCAATAAAAAGTGAATTGGACTTTTTATGAAACTTTAAAAATTATATTATTCATAGGGAAACCAGAAAATAATCAACAATAGTCAATAGCTAAAACTTCTTCTTAAAGAAGAACAAAGAGTACAGACTTTTGCTATGTGGTATCCAGGTTAGTTATAATACTATAGTAATAAAGGCAAGGTAGTATTGGTGTAGGGATAGATAAATAGATCCTTGGAACAGTCAAGAGCCTACGAACAGCATCAATCATACATGGTCCCTAAGTACATAACAGAGGAGGCACAAATCAGAGGGATAGGATGAACTAATCAGTAATTGTTGCCTAGGAAAAAAATGTTTTTCATATAGAAAAAGTAAAATTAGATGACTGCCTCACATTATACATAAAAAGAATCTTCCAATGGATTAAAAACCATAATTAGAAAAATAAACCCTAAAAATAGTAGAAGAAAACATTAGAGAAGATACTATGATCTCAAGCTAGAGAATGATTTCTCAAACAAGATAGCGAAAGCTTAAATTGAAAGAGAAAAAAAGTATTAAATGTGACCACTCAATTTTTTCAAAAGGCACAATAAACAAAGTTAAAATATAAGCGAAAAAGCAGAAAGAACAAAGACGCTATGTTTGTAACATATAAGCCAGACAAAAGATTATCATGCAGAATATATATATATATATATATAGCATATCAATAAGAAAAAGACAAAGTCTAAAAGAAGATCATCACAGCATATAAACAGTCAATGGAAATATGAATAGGCAAAATTTTTAAAAAGGCATACACACAAATGATACAAGTAGAACTGCAGAAATCTGAGTATGTTGGTGGATGTATCAATGTCAATATGTCTATACTTATGTAAAATGTTACCATAGGGGAAACTGGGCAAAATGTTCAAGGGCTTTCTCTATTATTTCTTACAACTATATATGAATCTACAATTATCTTAATAAAAATTTCAATTAAAAATATGAAAAGATGCTCACTCTTACTGGTAATTAGGGAAATTAAATCTTAAACAATGAGGTGTTCTTTTAGACTCAGAAAATTGGTAAAAATTAAGATTTGTGACCATCACTGTCATTGGCAGGGATGTGAATATGTAGAGAAAAGGCTTTGCTTGTGGGAGTATAAATTGGAGAGCAATTTGGGATTAGCACTTAAAGTTCAAAGTGTGCATACTCAACAAATTCACTTCTAAGTGTATACCCTGGACATATTACTTTACATGTACCCAATGGGGTATGTACAGGATGTTAGTACAGTAGTTAATAATAAAAAAATTGAGAACAGCTCAAATATCCATAAGTACAAGAATGGGTAAGTTAATTATGATATACAGTGGAATACTAGATAACAATTAAAATGAATGACCCAGATCTTTATGTATCAACATGAACAGCTCTTGAAGGCATAATGTTGATTGAGAAAAATCAAACTGGAAAGCTACATGCACTATGAAATCATTCACTAAAAGTTAAAAACACACTATTTTATATTTAAAATATTTAAAATATTTTATATTGTTTATGAAATTATATGTAACAAGATGTTAAAATAAGACCTTTTGTGTTAGTTTAAACTGGGACCCCAAGTCAAAAGGCAAAAGTACTCCCACATTTTAAAAAGAGGTGCAAAATCAGTGGGGCAGGACTTACAAAGCAGTGGTCTGAGCCCAGCTACGTGCTTTGTAAATGACCACAACTTCAGTCTTTAAAAGAGGACAGAGATGTCGAGAGATCATGGAGATTAGAGAAAGGTTATCTTTGGAAGAAGCATTCATGTGAATCTCTCCTGCCTTCATCATTTTGGGCATGGTGAGGTGGGCACTCCTGTCTCAAGTCAGATGAGAGGGGGTTCCTGGGGGCAATTCAGAGATTGAGTGTGTCCGCAGTTGTCTGTAGAACACAGTGGGCTGGTGGGAAATGGAGCTTGAACAATCTAAGGTTGAGAGGATATGGCTGGGGCTCAGTGTTCTGAGAGTCCAGCAAGGATAGAGGCTGTGCTGGGAATGGCCTAGACCACCAGAGTCAGGGATGCATGAGGTTTCTCATGGACAAAATAGGCCATGAAAGAGAGTCCACCATTCATTTATTCATTCAACAAATACTTATTAAGTGCCTATTATATGTCAAGCACTGTTTTAAGTGTTTAAATCTATAAACAAACAGGCAATGATTCTTGTATTCATGAAATTTACATTCCAGTTGGAAAAGCCAGACAAGAAATAATAAGCATAATATATAATTGAAGGATATAGTAGTAATAGAACATGACAAAGTAATATGGGAAAATAAAGGACAGTAAGGGGCAATGGAAGTTCTAGGGTAAAGTGGGTGAGTAGGATGCAATTTTTAAAAGGGCGTGAGAGAAGCCCTCGTTGAGAAGATAAGATCTGAGCAGACGTGGAGGAGGTAAGAGGATCAACCTTCCATATTTTGATCAAAGTCTGTTCTAGGCAGAGAGAAGAGCCAGTGAGAACATCCTTGAAGGGAGCATGTGCAACACGTTCAAGGCACAGCAAGGAGCTAGAGTGGCTGGAGTGGAGTGAGCATGGAGTGAGAAACAGGAGATGAAGTCTGAGGTTAAGGCGGTAATGGGCTATCAAGGTAGGGAAATTATGTAGAGCATTATAGGCTTTGGTGAGTTCTCTGGTTTTTATTCTAAGTGAAAACAGAAGCCCTGCTTTCAGCAGAAGAACTGATATGATCTACTTATGTTTTATTAATGGTAAGTCTCTAGGTCCCGGGTTGAGAACAGGCTGCTGAATAGCTAAAGGTGGAAAACAGAAAACCAGTTGGGAAGCTGTTGCAGCAATCCCAGGGAAGTGAGATGGAGGCTTGGGCTGGGGCAGAAGGAGAGATGGTGAGAAGTAGTCAGATTCTGGGATACATTCTGAAGGTGAAAACAGCAGTATTTCCTGATGGATTAGAACAATGTGAGGAGAAGGGAATCAACGATATCTCGTAGGTTTAGGACCTGGGCACCGGAAAGAATAGAGTGCACCAGTGAGACAGGAAGGGCTGTAGGTGGTGTGGGGGGCAAGAGCAAGGGTTCAGGTTTGCATTGAGATGTTTTTAGACATCCTAGTGGTGACATTGCATGTGCGAGTCTGGAGTTCAGGAGGAGGTCTGGGCTGGGGGATTTATGTGTGGGAGTCATTGGCAATGGCAATTTAAACCCATGAGACTAGGATGAAATCATCAGAGAAATAAGAATTTCAAAGAATAATCCCTAGAGTCTTGAATATGAAGAGATCAGGAAAAGAGGAGGAAGTAGGAAATGAGATTGAGAGGGAATGATTAATGAGGAGAGAGGAAGGTGGTGACCTGGAGGCCAAGTGAGGACAGTGTCTCCTGGAGGAGGATACAATCAATTGATTGTGTCACATGCTGCTGGTAGGTCCAGTAAGATGAGGCTGAGAATTGATCATTGATGACCTTGATGATCACATCAATTCCTGATTTTAAACAGAACTCAATAAAATAAAAATAGAAAAAATTTCCTTAACATAGTAAAATATCTATATCAATGAGTCTAAAACCAGCATAAAATTATTATTTGCAGATAACATAATTATTTACCTGAAAAACCCAAGGCAATTCACTGAAAATTTTTTAAACAATAAGAGAATGCAGTAAAGTTCTTAGGCACAAAATTGATACACAGAAATCAATAGCCTTTATATATGTGAACACTGGAACATGTAAGGGCAGAAAATATCTCATTTACAATAACAACAAGAAAGATAAAATACCTGGGAAAAATTCACACACAAAAAAGTGTAAAACTTACATAAGGAAAACTTTAAAACATTATTGAAGGGCATAAAAGAAAACTTAACAAATGGAAAACAGGGCATATCCCCAGAAAAGAAGACTCAACATTAACAGATGATACTTCTCCATTAATTAGTTTAGACATATAATGCAATCCCAATAAAAATACCAATAGTTTTTAAAGCTGTTTAAATTGGACAAATTTATATTAATACTAATGTTCAGTGGAAAGGTAAATAAATTTGGCAATAAAATAAAAAAACATATCTTCATGGAAAAAAATTCCAAGCAAAGAGAAAAAATAAATGATAAAAATGGGAAAAATTTTCAACTGATATAACTAAAGAGAAATTTTGTTAATATACAAAGAGCTCCTACAAATAAATAAGCAAATCAACAACTCAATATAAAAAAATGGACAAAGAAAATGAAAAAGCAGGTAAAAATAATAAATGTTTTTAAACATATGAAATGATACTCAACCTCACTCCAAGTTAAAAAAAATTGTAAAACTGCAATGTGATATCACTTTTTACCTATCAACGTTTGATAATATGTTGTTGGCTAGTGTCTGGGAAAACAGGCATGCTCATACACATCTAATAGAAGTGGCAACTGGTAATACCTCTTTGAAGAGTAATTTGAGAAGGCCTAGTTACAATTAAAAGGACCTTTAATGCCCTTTGATCTAGAAATTACACTTCCAGGACTTATCTTACAGATATACCTGCATTGGAGTGAAGTGACAGATATATAAGGGTATTCACTGCAGTACTATTTTGAATATTAAGAAATTTAAAACTACCTGTGTATAGAAAAGGTTAAATAATATATATTACAGAATGCCAGTGAGCATTATGCAGCCATCTAACACAATGAGGCAACGTTATACACTGATATGGAAAGCTCTCCAAGATATATTAAATGGGGAGAAAAAAGAGCCAAAGCAGTGTGTAGAAACTAACATTTGTTAAAGATATACACATGTCTGTACATTCTGGGAATAAGGTATTTAAGTGGTGGTTACCTCTTAGAACAGGAACTAGGTAGCTTGGACAGACTTATTTTCACCCTATGCATCTTTTGAATTGTATGCCAGGTGCTTGATTTACTGATTCAAAATATAAATGATTTTGAAAAAATCAAAATAGATGTTTGAAAATCAAGGAAAATTGATTAGAAAAGAGTAAGAAAAACAAGTCTTTAGAGGTGTCGTCAAGATTCTCTGCAGTGAGTTCTGAAATGAAACAAATCAACCCTTAAGCAAGTGGGACCGTATTTTGGATGCTGCTGCAAATTCACTTGAAATCCACCAGATGGCACAAGAAAATGCAGCGTATTTGGAAAGGTTGGTGCAGGTAACAAATCTGGGTTGGTGGGAAACCAGGACTTAGGAGAACAAAGGTTTTCTCCAGACTGAGCGCAGGTGGGTGCATTCAAATTCCAGTCTACCCATGGACCTCGAGGGCATGATTTTGTCACATGTCAGCCAGGTGATGCTTGAATCACCAAGTAGTGTCGACGATCATAAACACGGAATTATCTATAGATCACAGCCTTTGCATGAATGGCTTATTGAATGCTCACTTCTTCAGTGTAGAATTCTCTTTTCTTTTTTTCCCCCCTCCTTATCCATACTTAATGCTTTATGAAAAGAGGTATTTGTTTCTTGGTAAGCCACGTTTCTTTAATTAAAGGAAGACAGTTGGGAGAGGTCCATTGGAAAAGGAGAAAATTCTGGTTTCACAATATGTACTATTTATGAGGGTGCTTTGCTGTTGAAACCTATTAGAGGCTAGGCCAGTCCAGTTTGCCTCTTGCCCTCCCAGGAGACAATTACTGTCCTGCATAACAATTTGAAGCAAATATCGGATGTGGTCGAAAGAACAGTTGTGGCCCTCTTTCCAGCAACCGTTTCTGCTTAGATTTCTTAATTGTTTCCACCACTTCCTTTATTCGGCTTATAGCCTTCTGGGTTCTGCAGAATCCTAAGCTTTAATAAAAGCATCCCATCTTCTCTGTAATTCACATATGCAAGCAGATACTTCCTGGACCCCAGAGGAGAGCACCTTAGAGAAGTGGTTCCAGCCAAATCCATCCAGTACACATGCCCACGGCATTGCCATGACTTCTTGACCACCAGGAAGAAGGCCCACCTTGTCCAAGCTGCCCTCTCATTTCCTCATTCAGCATTGCCTTTTCTCCCTCCAACTCCAGAGTTCTGGTTTCTCCTTCATCCCTGTTGAGAGGGTCTTTGCCAATGGCTTTTTCCTCTCACCTTCTTACAAGTCTGTTTCAGGTCTAGCCTTCCAGAAGATTTTGCATGGTAAGATAGAACTTCAAAGAAAGAAACCAGACAGGAAGATTCTTTAATGGTGTAGTTTTCAGCATCGAAATATATGGGTAGGGAGATGTGTGAGAGACACTGAGGGGTACTACATTGGAGAAATCACCACTTTTTTCACTAAAATGAGCTTATCCCTTCTATAGGGACTGCCTCTGACCTTTTGGATATGAGATGAATGAAAGGAGAGCTCCTCTGCCCTAGGTAAAGAGCTGGCAGCCTTTGTAGGCAGTTGAGATCTTTTAGTTGAAACATCACTCAAAATGTTGATAAAGGCATTGCATGGGTCTTTCTTGTCAATGAATGACACAGTCTTTCTTGTCAATGAATGACATGTCAAATTCAAATACTTGTAATCCCCAATTTGTGTCTTCAAACAATTCTGAGCATTTGCCAATTCTCATACCCCTATTCTTTGCTTTTTGAATGGACTTGCAGAAGTAGTTGTCATCAAGTCTGGAACTGCATACCTAATTCTCTCCAAACCCCTTCTGTCAGATTACTAGTATGCAAACCACCTCCTTTACACTCTTCCACAGGTCTGTGACAGTATTGTATTTGACTTTTTTTCAGCATGCTCCACCACCTGTAATGCTACAAGTCATATGGTACATATGCATTTAAGCAGTGGTCGACCCATAGAGTATGAAGAACTTTTGCAAATCATATCCACTAACCCACGACACACTCAGTAACAGAGATGCCATCTCTTCTTTACAGATGAAGACACAGACTCAAAGGAATTTGCTGATTTGTTCAAAGATTTATTTTGTAAGTTCAAAGCCAAAATTAGGACTCAGCCCTGTATACCACCATCCCTGCATTAGCAACACCGTGTCAGAAGTCCCAATAGTCCAGGAATCATTGGAGGTTCATGATGCTGAGTGAAAGAAACGACACGTGGTATCTTCTGTCATGTACAATTTAGTCATGACTCACTGGCTGCTCTACACTAGCTTTTCCAAAATGTGTTGGAATGTGTAGCCCCTACGACTCTGCAAAAAAAAAAAAAAAAAAAAAACCAGAGTCTTCCTTGTCCAAATATATTTGGGAAATGCTGCATATTCTACTCCCCCTCCCATCCCACAATGTGCACATTAGCATTTTAAAGGCCCTGAGAAGTCCTCCACTAAAGACGTCTGTTTTACCTTGTTTGATCCCATATTTCCCAAGCTTATTTGGGCACAGACTTCTTTATATAACATCTATTAAATCTATTAAAATCCTGCAGAATTAGTGTGCCAGGCAGGGAATATACTTTTGGAGAAGTGTATAAAAATGATTTGAGGGAAGTTGAGAAAGTCAGAGAAGGTAATCAGAGGGGATTTAAATTAGTCAAGAAAAAGTATGTGGGGAAAGGGGGCAACGTAATGGGAGGATATCAGACCAGAGTCTGTGAGCTGAGTGCTGCTCCTGTGGGTGCCCTGCCTTTTAGAGCTGCTCATACAGGCACTGACCCAACTCCAGGCCTCAGTTTCCCCATCTCTAAATTGAAGAGGTTTGCCTGGGATTTCTCTAAAGCTGTTTCTTCCCCTAATCATCAGTCATTTCTCCCCAGGAGATCCTGAAACAAACTCTGTAAACATTTTTGTTTGTAACTTTTTACTCCGATATAGCATGAAATTTATAGAAAAGTTGTAAAAATGGTACAATCACTGTTTGTATTTTGCCCCATCTGCTTTCTAGTTCTCCCCCCATCACTCTCTCTCTCTCTCTCTCCCCCCTGCCTCCTACTCTCTCATATTCTTCTTTTCTGGTCACTTGAGAGTAAGTTGGAGACATCATGCACCTTTATCCTTAGATACTTCAGGATGAATTTTCGAAGCATTAGGACATTCTCTTACATATCCACAGTATTATTATGACAATTAGGTACTTCACTTTCATATAATACTATTATCTAATTCATACTCGATAATCAAATTTCATCAATTCTCCCAATAATGTTTTTATAGCTACTTCCCCTAACTCCCCGCCCCCAAATTTCATAATTTTTTATAGCAGGCAAAGTTAAGTCTATGTTAAAAATCATTTATCCACCAAAAGTGAAATTAAGTGAAGCATCCCATTTCCCCTTTCTTCTTGTTTCAGCACTGGATAAATGGGTGGAAGAGACAGAGATAAGAGGAATGAAAGTTATCTGAAAAGCATAAAGCAATAAACTATGGCCCTGGTGTCTCTATGGACACGTACAAGAACAAATGCCTTCCTGTTGATTTTTTTTACTAAAAGTCTTTGAGATTTACAATGATTAAAAAATCTGATTCATAGTGAAAATCAGCACTTTCTGAAAAACAAAATGTGGTCACTCATTCTTTTATTCATTCTCAGCGTGCACATATATCTCCCTAATTTGATTGCAAGTGCATTGGAATGAAGAATGGCAGCTGGCCGTTTCCAGGTACAATGAGAGAACCAGTTGTCTAGAGGTTTATGCAAGAAAAGAGCAAGGGGTGCACCTGTAAAGATAGGTTTGGTACAAGCCTGGAAGACTTAAATATGTCACTTAGGATTTAATTCTTTTTTTTTTTTTTCAACCTAGAGAGAAAGATTACATCATAATCTTCCAGCAGCGCAGGGCAGTTGAGAAAGCACAGACCTTCAAATCTGAAGGATCAAATCTCAGGTTAGCTGCTTATTAGCTGAGTATGTCCTTTAACCTCTCTGGACCTCATTTATAAAACATGGGTATGAATAAAGCGGATCCAGAGGTGGGCTTCAATGAGCTGACATGTGCAAAGCGTCAGCCCTTCCTCTGTCCCCGCTGCATATCTCATATCCTCAAATACTCTCTCGTATTAAATGCTGACAGTCTAAAATCAACTCACAAGAGTTTAACGTTTAGCTGGGACCTACAACTTTGGGAGAAGGAGTCACTGAAATAGGAATATCATGGTGCTATAAAATACTTTTCAGCCTAGAGTTTGACTGACTGTTCCCCGTCATGTGTACTGGTTGCCACTGTCCTCACTCTTTTCCCTTGATTTCTCCAGTTTGATTAGAAACCTTGCCCTCAACAATCTGGGTTTCGCAATGGAGCCTCCAGCTGAAGGTGCTGAGGAAATGAATCCCATGTTCTCCTCCTGTTTGAGGAGAAAGGCTGGGTCAGTGGCTTGGAGGAAGTTGGTTGGAAAATGTGTACATTTGTGCAGTTTGGAAACTTCCTTTTTCTTGTTCCAACTTTTGGAGAAATTTTTACTCTCCTCAGAGACCCCATTTGCGAGAAAGGTTTTGGCAAAGTCAGGTGTCTGTGGGATACCCTTCTTATCTGGAGCCAGTGCTGAGATTGGAGGCTGGGCTGGGGGCCGGGACCTGGGGGAGCCCCACTTCAAGAATCTCCAACCGTATTGTGTCTTTGGCTCTGGCAAATAAATTCCAAAAGGCACGTGTAGCTACCATTCACATCCTTCTTTTAAAAAGCAAACAGTGGACACATAGCCAACAATAGCCAACAAATGCCAAATATATCCAAGTCCAATGTTTGTAGGCAAAGATCAGTTGCTGTAGGGAGAAACCAATTGCTTTGAGCCACTCTTTTGACTATGGGTGGGTGGCTAAATAAGAAAGGAAGGTTAAAAGGATGAAACAAAAATGATGAATGGAAATCATTTTCTTTTAGGGGGTTCTCAAGGAAAGCAGTGATTTTCCCTGCAATACTCCCCTCCCCCAACCAGTTTAGACTTGCCGGACACAATGACTGGCATTTCCGTTCTCAGGTATGCATACTCCAAGTAAGAGACTTGCTCGTGCAATTGTGTTTTTATGGACTTGTGTGATGTTCGATGAATTGAGTTAATTCATTCTTTAACTTAACTGGCAAGATTTAATGGTTCACATTGAAAGCATGAATAACCATTTTGTTCCTGAATGCCTCTAGTTTAATGCCTCCTGATGTCAGTGTATTTTGCCCAGGGTAAAACTTGCTATATGAATTATTCACTGCTTGATGGAATGAATGAGGCCATGTTTGCCCACAGAATGTTAGCTGTGGTTATCTGACACCATAGGGCACAGCGGATGCGTACAAAGGACAATGGGTAATTTAGAATGTGGTTCCAGGGCTCAGCCATTGCAGTTCAGATCTTTATAGAAAGCATGGCACCTTTTTGTCTTGTGCCACATGTCATGATAGCCACTGTGAGCCAAGAAACTCTTGGTCTTAAAAAAAAAAGATGTGGTAAGTGTGGTTCACTTAGTGGGCATTTTTGTCTTTGGTTAAACTTTGGTTAATGAAGGGTGCAGGGCAGTGGGGGATGGAAATGCATTTAAGAAGAATTTAAAATAAAGAAAAAAATTAGTAATTTTCATTATGGCGGCTTCACCAATGTGAAATGAAACATTCTTGGTGAAGGAGAAACAATTGGTGACTAATAATGAGGAATCTTAACTTTGAGGAATCTGGAGGAATCTCTGGGAGATCCAGGCCACTCTGGTTTAAGAGCATTTGGGGTGAGTTTTCTCTCTGGCGAGGGTGCCTAACTACACCACTGAAATGCCTCTGGTTTAATAAGAACAATTTGTAATCTGGAAAGACAGTTAATGCAACTTAGTGGGAGCTGATAAATGAACCACTGAGTTTACTTTTACAAATAAATGGGGCATTAATCTTGACGTTGTATTTCCCCATTGGGTTTTCTTTATAACCACTTGTGATATTGTGAGTGACAGAAGAAATGATTGGCAAGTTTTAATAGTTGGTGAAACTTTTCTAAATGTCTTTAAACTTTATAAACAAGGCAATTAAGCCTTAAGATTGAAATATGGATTAAATTAGCTTAATGTTGGACAACTTGTTAAACTAGCACATGCATTCAAAAGGCACCTGGAGACACAGCTGAAATCCTGGCTGAGCTTTGTGTCCTCCTGTAGCAGAGCTGGGTAGCTCCACCAGGGTCTTGCTGGCATCTATTTCCTAAGTATAGATCTGCTGGAGAAGTGTCCACCCCTGGTACAAACAGCTCTGGCCAAGAGGTGCAGCATGAACATGGCTGCAGGATCCCATTTCTGCTGTAGATGGAGAGTTCATTCTCAGAGACAGGAGATTAAGGGCTGGGAAGACACTTGTAGTAGGCTGAATAATGGCCCCCCAAAGACATCCATGTCCTAATTCCTGGAGCCTGTAATGCTATCTTGTATGGCAAAAGGGACGTGCAGATGTGATTAAATTAAGGGTCTCAACATGAGGAGATTATCTTGCATATCTGGATGAGCAGTAAATGTAATCACAAGAGTCCTTTTACGAAGGAGGCAAGAAGGTCAAAGGAGGATATAGGAGAGGTGATGACGGAAGCAAGAGCATGGAATGTCAAGAGGAAGGAAGGGTCATAAACCAAGGAATGCAGGCAGCCTCCGGGAGCTAGAAAAGGCAAGGAAAATGCACTCTCCCCTAGAGCATCCAGAAGGAACCAGCCCTGTGACACCCTGACTTAAGCCCAGTGAACTGATTTCAGACTGTGGCCTCCAGAACTGTGAGATAATTGATTTGTGTCATTTTAAGCCATTAAGTGTGTGGTATAATAATTTGTTAGCAGCAGCAATAGGAAATGAATACGACACCCAAACTATCCCACCTTCATTTGTATTAGAAATTAATATATCAAAAGGATTTTCTCTTCCTTGCCCCTCACCCCCACATCAGTTTTAATGCCTAATGTCATGGTGTCATCTGCAAAGTCATGTTCATTCATTGTAAAAGAGCTGTTGAAACATAGACTATCAGATCACTTTCTTTGAATCAGAAGACTCTGTATCTGCGGAAATACCATCCTCAATAGGGAGGTCTAAGTTTCCAAAGGGAGGTAAAGCCTTCCACTTTGCATATAGCAAAGCTCAAGAAATTGTTGATGCAAGGACAAATACATGAATGGAGGGACCTACAAAAAAAGCCACTGAAAATCCAGAAGTAACTCAACTGTTTCTGTTCAATATTAAATGAGTTTCAGTGCTAAAACTCATTGCAAGACTTAATAAATGGGAAAATCAACCCTTGGATTTGAAATTAGTGTTTGTTTTCATTTAAGTCTACTAAAAATGCTAAAGGAAAACTTGATTTAGTCTTCCAAATGAACTCCTTGAGCTTTTTTGGAATATGTCTGCAAAAGATACATTTTCTTTTTGCTTATTTCCCCCTGCATTGGTATCCACTAGAGCATATGTCGCTACAAAAACTCACTTTTTGGGGGAAGCATGTCAGGTTCCTTACTGGTTGTTCCTGCTGGTCCCATTGTGAAAGCCTGAGACCCAGTGTTGGCTTTGGATTCTCAGCTACTTTACCCATGTCTTAATGTGGGGAGGGAGAGTTAGACAATTATTAAAAACTTGAAAGTTTCCTGACCCTTTATTGACAAATTCAAGGCCTTTTCTGATCTTCATTCTCCTTCAATAATATCTCTAACATTTGACACAGTTGATCCCTCTGTCCATGTTGAAACTCTTTCCTCTTTTGTTTGCTGTGACTTTGCACTTCCTTGATTTCCCTCCCACCTGTCCACTGGTCCATGCCCCACCCTCCACTTCACTTATAGGCATCTCCCCAGCCCCAGTCCTTACTCTGCTCTCTTTCTTCGCAGTGGTCACATCTATTTTGATGACAACCCAATATTCTTCTTCCTTCTGACCTTTAATATAGTATCTAAAACCAACCCACAGATAGTTTAAGACCTCTAAGATATCCACGACCTTGAACATGTCTAGGGTTTTTTCTGTCCCAGAGTCCTTGCACATGGCATTCCCTCTGTCTGAGATTCTTTCTTCTCCATTCTTTACCTATTAAATGCCTGTGGATCCTGCTCTAAATGTCTCTTCCTCATGGGAGCCTTCCCTAATCACCCAGACTAGCTCAGACCACCACTGTAGGCTCTGTTAGCACCTGGTGGAAAAAAATCATTTAAATCCCTCCTAGAGAAAGAAAAATATGAAATAAAAATGAGTTCCCCTATACGAAGGAAATCAGGTTTAATTAAAAAGAAATTAAGAAGCACATCACTTGGAACTAAAAATATTTTGTTTTTCGGAAACTGTGTTCTAAAATGCTGATAGAGAAGCTGAATTTGCAACTTAGTGAACTAAACCAAGAGCCGGGTTAGGTGACTCAGTGAGTAAGCAAAGGTCTTGAGTATGATCAAATGTGGTATGTTCTGCTATGGAGCATCTGAAGTTGTTATAAAACTTTGAGACAGAGCTTCTCTTTAACCATCTGACATTTAAACCTCAATATTAAGATAACTGTGGAAAATCATAAATCATGGCTAGTGTAGAAGGTAACGACTGTGAATTGTACCTATTGTTACTCATTGTAGCTATAACTGAACTTAAAATGAATTCCCTTAGGTTTTAAAAATATTTTCCCCTCTATAGCCTACCTCTTTAATCTGCCACATGGGTGATTTTTTTTAAAAATAGCTCTGTTGTGATATATGCACATACTATGCAATTCACCCATTTAAGGTATCCAATTCAATAGCTTTGAGTATAGTCATAGAGTTGTGTATCTATCACCACAATCAATTTTAGAACATTTTCATCACCCAGATAAGAAACCTCACATCTCTTAGTTCTTGCCTTGCCCACTCTCCCGAACTTCCCAACACCCAGCCCCAGGCAAATACTAGCTGGTTTTCTATCTTGATGGACTTGTCTATTCTGAAAATTTAATATAAGTAGAATCACACAATATATGGTGCTTTGTAATGGATTTCTTTCATATAACATGTGTTCAAGGTTCATACATGTTATAGCATGAATCAGCACTTCATTCATTTTTTGGTAGAACAATATTCCATTGTACCACATCTTATTTATCCATTCATCAGTTGATGAATATCTGGGTTGTTCCACTTTTGGCAATTGTAAATAATGCTGCTATGAGTACAGGAAGGTTTCTGAGGTCTGAAAGCTGCCTGCACCTTTTTGTCCTCTATGTAGTCATTTAAAAATAAAAGGTGGCTTGGATGTTTCTAAATCTGAGACTATGACACAAAAAGGTTGAGGGTTTTTTTTTTTTGACAACTCTACAGAACTTATTATGCCTATTGTTATTTACTAACTGTGATTATTTATATAATGTTGATCTTCCCCCACCATCCATCTGTGAGCCTCATGAGGACAAGGACCATGTTGAGTTTTCTTGTTATATCCCTGGCACCTTGCCCAGTGATTGGCATATGGTAACTCTTTCTTGACTAATTTTGTCTACCCCTAACCTCGGATTGGCCTCTCAAATTCCCCATTTCTATAAATGGAATTACTGTTATCTCAGTAACTTGAGATCCAGATCAGAGTCATATTTAACTCTTCCCTTTTTCACTTCTTCCTTTATATCTGATCAGTCAGCAACTTTTTTTTTTTTTTTTTTATAAACAAGGTCTCACTCTGTCACCCAAGCTGGAATGCGGTGGCAAGATCATAGTTCACTGTAACTGCAAACTCCTAAGCTCAAATGATCCTACCCGCTCAGCCTCCTGCGTAGCTGGGACCACAGGCACGTGCCACCGTGCCTGGCTAATTTTTTTAAAAAAATTTTTTTTGTAAAAACAGAGTCTTGCTATGTTGCCAAGACTGGTCTCAAACTCCTGGTCTCAAGTGATCCTCCTGCCTCGACCTCCCACAGTACTGGGATTACAGGTGTGAGCCACTGTGCTCTGCCAGCAATTTTTTTGAAACTTTGTTTAAAGCAATTTTTAGCATTTGTGTGTCCATTCTTTGTCCCACACCACTCAATCTAGACCCTCACACTTGGCCTCCCTGCCTTCCTTCTTCTCTACTTTTAAGCTATTTTGTGGAGAGTTTTCAAAGTAATCTTCACAAATGACAGTGAGTTAGCACCTCTTGTATTATCCTGGATTAAGCTTGAGCCCATTATTCTAAGTGAGGTGAGACAAGACCTGAAGAATGGGCCCCACTTGTACTTGCCATCAAATTGGTATGGACTGATTAACACTATGGTGCTCAAAGGGTGGGAGCAAACACTAGAAATAATTCTTAATTGGACAATACAAGAGTATGGTCTGTCCAGGTAGATGTCAAAAGTCACCTTTCAAACAAAGAGAAGAGTTACTATAAATGTATACAAAATAGGGAAATGGAGTTTGTTTTCAAAAGACCAAAAATACATCTACCTGTTTTCTGTCTGGCATAACCCACAGCTGGAGTTGCCCCAAACGTGGTGGCAGGGGAACTCCCACAAGTGACTGCCTCAAACCATCCGCAGATGGGGCTGGTTGGGATTCCAAAGAAAGAAGCACTAAAGGCTAGGGTAATCAATCCAAAGTATTTATTAGGAGAACCTACGTACAAAGGGGGATTCAGCTTGCTCATGATGGACAGTGAGACAAGAGATCTTTGGTTCCATGGAACTGCCGACCCTGCCCAGACCTGGCAGGTAGAAGTCCTGGAAGTCTGGGTGGGCCTCTCAGGTGGCAGAGGTCATGGGATTGTCTTCCCCAGAGATGGGATGGATCAGAATCATCTGTTGTAGTTGAACAGCAATTGCCTGAAGCTGAATGGCCTCCCTTCAAAAGCTCTGTATTTCTGCTTATCGGGAGGATGATGGCATTTCAGACAGGAGTCTCCATCCTCCTCGTTTGCTGGCAAATTAATAAATCTCTTTCCTTCTCCTCAAAACATTTGTTCTTGTTCTTCTGATGTGGCCTTGAGGACATGTGCTGAGCTTTCAGTAACAGATTTGACGCCCCTGGGTGGGGGCATCGACTTCACAGTAGAATGGCATCCTATAACTTGCTAGAAGAGGTAGGGAGCAGCTCCAGGTCAAGCCATGGGCAGGAACATCACCTTTTCAAGTAAGAAAGAAAGGGATTCTCCCAGTGGTTGCTGGGGCCTGTTTAGCTCTGGGAAGTGCTATCTCTTTCTCCCCAAATGGACGCACCTCTGACCAACCTGAACTGAGTTAAGGGGAAGGAAACAGATTTAGGAAGCATTGCAACAGCCACGGCCATTTGTAAGCAAAGTTCCCCAGGACACTGAGACCTTGTTTCCACCAATATGGGGGTTTTCAGACCTCCTTGTTGGCTGAGGCACCAATTTGGGATGGTAAATCAAGAGGTTGAGTGGAACTAGGGACCTGGTGTGGACTGAGCTCATTTGTGGTTCCCAGGAAGCCAGGGGAAATTGGGAGATGTTGGTTCTCTTGTCCGAGACAATGTGGTTCATGGTTGCTCCCTTTGGATTAGGAGGCACTGATTGTCAATTGAAAATTCAGTTCTCATTTGTGGCTCCCATTTCGTTGGCTGTGCCATTTTGTGTTGGGAATTCCTTGTATTGTCCGTGTTTGTTTGTTTGTAAAATTTTGTTGCAACATAGGAAAGTTCCATCTAAAAGTCCCTTGGGAGAGAAATTTTGGCTGAATGGTCAACTTATAGCTGTGAGCCTATGTGTAAAGAGAATGGTGTTATTGTAACCCAATAAATGTGCTGGAGTGTGAGGAGAAGTGGCTGTTAAATGAAACCTTCAGTTTTACTGTCTTATAACTGAATTATTTTGTCAAAGATCAGGTAAATGGGACAAGATCCCATATGTGTTGGGTTATTGGGTAGGAAATGTGCAATTTCTTCAAGATCAGACATTTCTTGTTTAATGACCTAATGCAATCTTAAAAGCCTGAGATAGTTGAAATACTTTGTTTTGGTTAGTCATTTTTCCCTGGTCTGCACCAGTTCTGGGACAGTGCTGCTGCAGCCCCAGAGGTGCACCTGCAGGAGAGGGCCACCCCCTGCCCCAAGAAGAAAGCACAGGTGGGGAGGGAGTGCCTGCCAACCCAGTGGCCCGGGGCAAACGCATGACATGGTCCCACCAGTGTCCTCCTCAGTTGGGGTGTTATGGGGCCTCAGCAGGAGCTCCACAGGTGGGCAGGGAAGTGGTGCCTGTCTACCCATGCCTGCGTAGATTCCACCTGGGGAATTTCCCCTGCCACTGCAGAGCTGCAGCTCCAGGCCTAGGGTAAGAAGACAAACAGGGAGCAGGCGGCCAGGAGAGAGCTGCAGGTTCCTGAGCCCCATCTCTGATGCACTCTGTCTCCAGGACTCTTGCTGGGGCTCCAAGCATTGGTGGTCCCACCACTGGCCCTTCCCCCATGCCACTCCTGCAGCCTGCACAGGTGGTAAGTGGCTCCAAGGCAGAGCTAAAATGTGTAGTCCTTGGGGAGCCACCGCCCATTGTCATGAAGGGTGGGCAGCAGCTGGCAGCCTCTTGGCAGCTTGACCTTCTTGGTGGATGACACCAAGCAGGGCCTGCTGGCAGTGCACTGCCCACCCATCCGGGGTCGATGTGTGCTATGCCTGCAACACAGCTGGCAAGTCCTACTCAGCAGCCGCCATCACTGCCATCACTGTGTTGGAATGCCCAGCCCCCCAAGCCTGAGCCCCAAGCCTGAGCCCCACTGCCACTGCCACTGCCTGGGATGGGGTAGGGCACAAATCACCCACCCACTAAATTATGACTTGAGCTTTGGAATGATCACTCCTGGCAGAAAACTCAGCTTGGCCAGAGGGCACATTCATAGCCAGAGCAGGACAATTGGAAAGTATATAATGCCAAGAAAGAACAAAAACCTGAACCGTATACATGTATGTTAGTTGTGCCCACCAAGGGTTCTTTAAACACTGTGCTTTTTGTAAAAAAAAAAAAAAAAAAAAAGCATTTACTTTGTTCAGCCTAATAATCACGTGACGAGGTGATTGTCTTTTCATGTTGAGCCTTCCAGGTGTTCTGTGTGCTTCTTGTATCTGAATATCGAGATTTCTGGCTAGGCCTGGCATATTTTCCTCTAGTATTTCATGAAATAAGTTTTCCAGCCCTTTTGAGTGGTCTT